>ML779856.1:281929-308600 GCA_009831015.1 Picea engelmannii
TTATCTTTTCATATAACTCAACCTAGAACTCCCACAATTGAGGATAAATTTTGTTGAATGCATTTTTCTTAATGATAACCCTTGCATTTTGTGAAAAACATACCTATGTGTTTAGGTGTGGATCATTGAGTTTTGATTAGATATTTCAATGCCCAACATAGGAAATATATTCTTTGATAAACTCCTAGTTGTGCAAGAGATTTCGAAAGAATCCTTTTACCCCAAAAAGATTCTATAAAAAACCATTAATAGTTTGCTAATAAAGTATTCAACAAAAAGATTCAACTAGTATTGATTGTCCTCTAGATGTTTGTGATAATACCTCAAATAGGTAGCATTAGTAAAATGATTTATATTCCTAGATTTTGTCCTATTGATTGTCAAAAATAACTTTCTATATAATTCAATATCATTTATTTCTTCGTTACTTTTCTATAACTCAATTTTAGGAGTTGGTATGTAGTAGGATCCAAGTGACAAACATTGCATGTGCTACCCTTAATGGGCTTAAAATGGGTGATAGGACTTTGATTGTGCACCATGCTACTGTCAAGCATAGATATGCTACTGTCAAGCATAGATAACCCTTACATAATCTACACCTCATATTGTTCATGCTTAACTATGGTAGTCTAACTGAGAGTATCTTTGTTTCTAAGGCCTAATCTATGCCCAACATTTATCACAAATTTATGTGTCCCTTTACTCTTTTATAAGATAATAAAAATATAAGGGATAAAAGAGACCTCTCTTCCTCGTAAAGGGGTCATTTTTTAGTACAAATGGATGAGTAGAGAGGAATTCATGCATGGAATGTGGCCTATCAATATTATGATACTTTTGGATTTATTGATGGATAGGATTATGTGCATTCCTATTTAAGAACATCCTATCATCTATAATGAACTTGTTTGAAGGGTATTTTGATAATCGATGAATTGGTAATAAATAATCCATAATATAAGTGGTAGAGAAAATATTAATATATTGGATCTTAACAGAAGTGGTGGTCAGGATCAACACATATGAACTTTGTGTTGAAATATCATCAAAACTGATAGAGAGATATGCAAGAGTGTACAGTGAGAACCTTGAAAAAGCATAACGACTAATGCTTGCAACATTGTCTAAAAGATGGACAAGTTATGTTTCTTTTTCCAAATATGTAAAATGAGTATATTACAATTTAATGAATACATATTCCTATTATTATATATGGTTCTACACTTTATGAAAAAATTCGCCAAAACTTTACAAGGTTTTATGGTTCAGTGAAATATTCGCTAAGATTTTACAAGAGTTTATAATTCAACGAAAGATTCGCCAAGATTTTACAAGATTATATAACTGACTAAAAGATTCGCCAAAAAATTATATATACATATTATATTATTGATAAAATAGCCTTCAATTTTTCCTATGTATCATGGGGATTCGCCTATTTATTATACATATAAATTTAGGGGGGTTTCTTAAAATCACCCCTGAGCAATACCAATTGGCTTCCATTCCGAATCATGGACTAATTTACGAATGTCTTCTACACCTTGCAATGGATGCTCAAACTAGACTCTATGAATGGCCTTCTCGTTATGCAGAATTTGGCCATTGTTTTTTATCATAACCCTCCATACAATGATCATTTGCTTGAGCCTTACTTTTCCCGAGGCCAAAAAGATTATTTTCTAGTTCCACGACATGGGTGAACATCCCGTGTAGATTAGGAGCCCTTCTTTCCATGAGAAAAAAGGAGAAATCTGGCAGCAGGTTCATAGGGTTGAACTTTTATTGTCAAACTTTGATAAATCTTCATTTACTTATCTTCATGGAGTAGAAATCAATGAGGTAATAGTGATGGCTCTTCTTCTCTCCCCATTTATCCAAGAAAATATGATCGAAATCTATCCAGGAGGTAATTGAATCAGCTGCCAAATCTCTGAACCAACTCCTAACATCTCCCATCAAGGAATGGCAAAATATCCTCATAAAAACCTCATCATGCTCGATTTCTAAGTAATCAATGTAGTCTTAAAATGTTGTAATATTCTCTTATGGTGTAAATGTGTCATCTCCATTAAACCTAGGAAGGTCTTTAGGATATTTTGCAGGCATGTCATGAAGGACATCTAATACAACAATTTTTGCAAGCGAAATAACATTTATCGTCACCCTTTTCACCCTCTTTAATTATTTTCCCGGCTCTAATGTTTTCTAACATTCTTCCCCACAGACTTATACTGAAACAAATGTCTATTTTTTGTTCGCCGAGAAGACCTGCAAACACTTTTTGAAGCGTCATTATTATAGCAAACTTGTCGCAACATCTGTCAAATGCAACATATTTATAGATTTTGTAACATCGCAATTCCGACGTAAAAAAGTCCTAAGTAACCGTTGGTATTTTGACTTTGTGAACATACTAAGGTGACCGTTGGAGGGGAAAACCTTGTTTCCAAAACGTCGCAATTGCAACATATATCTTCACAAACGTGGAAAGAGAGACGTTCCAGTGGAAAATGTGGCAAGAGAGATGTTCCAGTGGAAAATGTGGCAAGAGAGACGTTAACGTGGCAAGAGAGACGTTAACATGGCAAGAGAGACATCAATGTGGAAAGACCGACGTTATCAGGCAACATGATTTTTTTTTTTATAAATTTCCTCTATTTTGCAACAATATGGACAATTTTGTCCATAACGCCGCAAATAAAACGTCGAAATTTTTACAATATGTACTAGTGTCATCTTTCGATATCCGATCCCACAAAATGAACCAATGGTTTAGATCTCTTCTAGAAGGATGACTCCCATTTTTCCTAGGTTTTGGGAGTGGAATAGCTCCCACCATTATCCTCCTTGCAACTTTGCTTGATCCAACGGCTTGTGGCTATCGATGCTCCTCCTATATCTAACGGTCGGGATGGTTCCCGGGTGTCCTCAAATCTAAGGCTCAGATTTAACTTCAGGACTTCAAGGATTTTACCCCGTTACTATGAACTCATCCAGTTTGCCAAACTCATGAAGTCCGAGTGAATCCAAGGGTCAAATCTCTCGCTCTTCCCCGTATCCAACGGTAATGACTGACCGTGGTTCTTCCCAAACATATCTCATCTGTTCATCTTACAAAAGAAGGGAACCTTCCCTCTCGATACTTTGACCTCCCTACTCTTCCTAATATTTGTTAGCTCTAAGCAACTTAATATCTTTTGCGCTCTTTGTCCTGAACTCAGCACTTAGAAGGGTCTTCTACGCACCCCTGGTGCTCAAGGTCAATGAACTCATAGTCCACTTATCTTAACTTAGCCATCACAGGGCTCAAGCATTTATGTGTACAAATCAGGCAATTCGGCACTTGCTTGAATACACAATTTAAACAAGAATAAGGAAATATAGTATAACCATTAAGAAAACATGCACATTCTTTAAAACATTCATAGTGTAACCAATTCATACACAGTTATAGCTAAATTGCAGAGGGCATGATATCGCTTGTCTATTACAGGTTATCGCCAACCAACTGACTGTGGGTGTTCGTCCTTCCACCCAACCATAGGCTCTGAGGCATTCAATCTTAGCACTCTAGCCACCCCCATGCCAAGCCATGATATGACCAGGGATCTCTCGTGGTTCTCAAGAGTTCTTTCTCTCTTTCAGCTTCTTCTCGAGTTCTGTTCTCTGTGCACTTTCAGAGGTTTCCCTCTTTGTTATGGCCTTGACAAGTTTTATCAAGTGCTCATCTAGCATCAAGCTCATGGCCTTCTAATCATGCTACCATGGAGAGCTCTGCACATCTCCCTTCTCAGCTTGCGCTCCCCTCTCGTTGTCCCTGTGTGCGTATCTCCCCTACCTTGGAAGGTTTTTTTTTCCGACCTATCCTATTTCTTCTGTGAGAAGGAAGCTCAGGTCTGCAGGTCTCTACAGTACTTCAGGCTGGCAACCCATGTTTCCATTCATGGTGGTGGTTGATTTTTCAACCACCAGTCCTTTCTTCATTAACTGATTCTATTCCTCTAGTGATATCATCGCCAGTACTTTCAAGGATTCACCCCCCCAGTCAGTTATTGGCAACTTAAATAATAATACATTTACATTTTCCTCATGCCTTAGCATGGTAATTCCTATTTTATGATTAATTACAAATTGGGGGAAATAGGGTGTTACAATTCCCTCCCAATTCCCTCCCTCTTAAAGGAACATCGTCCCCAGTGTTCTTTCTCAAAACACCTGTCATGCCTTTCTCATTCAGTTGTTTCAGAAATCTTGATCTTTCTTTCTCGGTCAGGTCGTTTCTCAGACCCTTAGTCTCTATCACCTACCTTCAATAATTCTTGGGCAACAAGCACATTAGTCACAATTTTTATGTGAAAACATCTTACAATTGTTCAAAATTCAAGAGGAAAATTTCATAATCTAGCACAATACTTATCTATGAAGTTTGTAGATTTGTATCCACATGGTTGTTTTGTTATCCAGGCTCATTGTTTTCCCTTGACATACCCATTGCGTGCATGATTCAAATTCAATAGTTTACAAGATCTATCATGGTTTTATCTTCCTTGTGGTCACTCACCCTCCAGGCCTAGGCTCAGGCATCCCCTTCACTGCTATGCAGTCCCTCAAGTGGTCCATCTTGCCTTGCCAAGGATTTCCCACATAGGAAAACTACCCACCGTGTGCATGATCCCAATAGTTTACGAGAACTATTAAGGTCTCCTCTTCCTTGCGGTCACTCACCCTCCAGGCCCAGGCTCGTGCATCCCCTTCAATGCTATACAGTCCCTCAGGGAATCCATCTTGCTCTGCCAATGTTTTCTCGCACAAAAAGAATTTTAGAGACTCTATCGAGTCTTACAGTCGAGGCATCCCTTAGACTTGCTCTATCGAGGTGTCCCTCCATCTTATGTTACCTCAACACAATAATTTTCAGGTGATCATGACTTATCACGGGGTTTTCATGGCTCAGTAGTATCCATGCTCATCATCTTCATCTTTGACAACCTTCATTTGTTATTTATGGACAAATATTTTCTTCTCACCTGCATCACAGGTATACAAGATTCATGAGACATCATTTTAAATTCTAACTTTCAGAATTTTATTGCAAATCTGTCACCTTTAGATTTCCCATTCCACAATTTGTTTCCATATTTGTTCCACACAGGAACCAAATTCATAATTATGGTACTTTCCTTCCCATAACGGTTTGGCTCAGCAGGAAATTGGCCATCCTTATGGGCTTACAATGCTGCCATATCCAAGACGCCTTTGCTTCCTGCACTTTCAACATTCCTTGCAGTTTGGCTCAACATGCAATCGATATTCCTTATGGACTTACAACACTGCCATATCCAAGACCCATTCCTCCCTGCAATTCATTGTTTACACAACCAAACAAACTGTTAGTTTTTGTGCACATTACCTTTTTCAAAATCAAGTATACTAATAGTCCAAGTCATTTAATCTATTCAAGGATATAAAGTGAAAGGATACATCATCCCTTACCTATGCATCATTCCAACTACCAAATTTTCAAAATGTGATTTGGATATCAATTGATTTTAATGAATGCACCAACATTCATGGCCACATTCATACCCAATGCACCCTTGCATTGATTTCAAGTTTGTCACACTTTATGACAGGTTCTTGTCCATGGTGTGTTGGAATTTAACCAACCTCTTCACCACATGGTCTATTCATTTTCATTCACTTTTACAACATGACCATGCTTCCTACTATAGGTCGATCACGACCCCAGATCAGTGCACCTGAAACTCAAAGGTTTCACATGAATGCTTTTAAGCATTCTTTCTCCATTGATAACCAATGTGCCACCGCTCATGGCCACCCAAATTTTTTTTCCTTCATCGTTTTCATAATGTAAGTAAAACCTTGGAAGGTTATCCTTCCTCACTGAAAATTTCATTGTTTGTGCTTCATGAAAACATGCATTTCCTTGAAGCAAACCCATGCAACGTGATATCTATGAGCACTTTTAGTTTCCAATCGTTCCTAGATTGTTCCATATGTTCATGACATACCAATTCATGAATTCTTCCAAGGATTTACAATCAGTCTCTACTACTGGAGTTTCACACCTCCATCACTTAGGTTCTTCTTCTCGAATCATACCCTACTTGGTTATCCATGGCATACCACCGCCCTTTCTAATTTTGTGCATAACATGAGACAATAAAATATTTCGAAAGGGATTCTCACCTGAATCCTTTCATACCCTGAGTCACACAAGCATGAGAATTTTTATACCTGTTCTTGGCTTCGATCACTCTCTCTAATATTATCCCATTAGTGGTACTCCATGGGGACTTTTAAAGTCCCTTCAATAATATTTCAACAAGAACCTTCTCATAGTCATCCTCTAAATGGGGTTGTTCATTATTGGCAACTGTCTTTCTCAACAGTTCCAATCTTATTTCTCTCTACACATGACATACATCATAAGCACATTAGTTGTCATGTAAATTAAAATGCAAGTACCATAGCATTTAAATTAACAAAATATTTTCAGACATGTCCTAGCATATATGTATGCACTTCATCACATTATCCTTAATGTTTCCACAAGTGCAACATAAACAGATTTCGATTGTATCTTTAGCAATACAATCCTTATCACTATGGTGTCAAAACATTCACTTTTATTAGTAAATCAATTTTCAATTCCAAGAGAAAACATAATACTCAATAAGGAAGAATTGAGGACTCTCCCCTTCTCCCAACTCTTCCTACACCGACTGGGACTTTTCAGCCCAATCGAGTTATCTCTAAGGCCTCACTTCCTATTCTTAATCATGGATTCAACCGATCCTAATCAGTTAAACGTACTCATTTATTTATTTAATCATACTCGAGGTTTTACTTGCCTTTTATCAACTATACCAGTTTTCCGCAACTTCTCTTTTAATCCTACGGCTCTATTAAATAATTTAGGGTTCTTAGGGTGAGGAAAGTGTTCCTCCTTTACTTATGCAATCTACCTTTTTTATGTGATATTTTTTATGTTCTCATGAGCATCCCTGGGATAGGCTCATCCTAACTCTTAGGATACATCAACATGCTTTAATAGAAAAATATTTTGCCCATAATAAATCATGAACCTGTGCATCCTGCACATTACCATTCGGTTATTAGAATGGTCAATATTAATTTATTAGTCTTCTATTCATTACATGATGTTTTTTTTTTTTTTTAAATGTAATCCAGGGTTCTGGTATGTATATATATATATATTTAAATAAGCTTGTGACTCACTGCTTAATTCTCAGCAATCATTAAGGTTGCGACTCTGTTCTTTTGACATATTCCTTATACAGTGTATTCACAGGGAACTCCTTCAGCATGCTACTTCCTTATTGTACGTCCATCACCATCTATGATGAACTCAACCTTGAGTTAGCTTTAGCCGTTTACTAAATATTCCATAAGGAATATAAACATGCATCTTTTTCATGTACCCAATTATGTATTCGTATATATTCCGGTTTTTGTTAAACTTACATCCATGATGCACTTAATCATATTTATAATACTAAGACTACATGTAGCTGTCATAGGTATATCTCACAGCCTACATTCATCTTTACTTTAAGATCAATCAATTTAGATTCGTTCACAATCCTTCTCATGTGATTCACAAAGGCATAACCATTTGCTTCTTATCATGACAACAGAGCATCCTTTCTCATTTACTCTTTCATTTACTTGTACTGGCTTTTCCTGGGGAGATGGAGCACATTCCCCTTAAGATTTCATTCAAAACAAAACTTTCATGATTCCTTAGACTGGATTCAACCATTCACCCATGGTATTCATTCAATCTTGGCAAGTGCTATTCTTTCTTTATATTTCTCTCATCAGGGAAACCATATGGTTCCACTACCTACAACTATACTCTTTTATCATACATGTGCATCACTTGCACATTTAATACCATTCCTATCTAACCGGTATCGATATCATAATTCATATTAAGAAGATTCACCATGCTTTAAACCCATGCATTTAAGCATACCCACACAACTAAGTATTCATCATACTAACTCACGTCTCCTCCTCCTCACGCGACCACCGATGGTGACTACGATCCGAGCTAAACGACGCTTCACATTTTGCGATTTCAGGATTCCTGCATGCAAGTCACTCCTAACTCATTTTTCCCAAACTCCCAAACTCTGATTGACGACCTCTTCCCAGGACTAGATATGATGGTCTTGAGCTCTCCTCGGTCGACAACCACGATTGTGTCGTGATTTAGGGGTTTGTGATGTCGAGACTATTTGTGTGATACAAATCGAACACTCCAACCCCCGAGATCCCAAAATATGACTAAGGGCTTAGCAAGATCTAGGCCTCCCTCTTATGCACCCATAGTGACCTTCTGCTAGGAACTAGGTCCCAGCTCCCAAATATTTTGGGACTTCGCAATTCAGAGAATCAACGAACCACTCTACCTTTACTTCCAAATCTTTGACTCCCGAATATACGATTACACCGGATCTATGGTTCAAGTCCTCCTCTAACCAATGACCTTGATTAAATCAGTGATTTACCTTTCGTGACTTTGGGAAAGTCTTTGCTTCTATTTTCCCAATCACTGAAACCTCAAAGCTCTAGATCAACGACTCTCATTGATCCCAATATAATAGATATTATTCCTCCTGACATTGTGAGTGATGAAAGGTTATCAACATTATCTTCTTCGCTGATCTGCTAGATCTAATGGTTCACGAAATTTGGGTATTCCTCCCTCCGAGAAATTCCATCGTCCATTCATATTTTCAATGACTTCAAGCCAAAGAACTTGGCATCAACTATTCTGGAATCAACTTCTGTGTGGTGTCTTCGACCTCCACCTTTTCTTCGAATTATTTGAAGTCTCTACCCTTCCTTAAAGTACAAAATATTTTCATATGACTCATGCATGAGCCCAAGAAGGCCAAGTGTTGTAACCATGCTCTGATACCATTTTGTCACACACGCACCCTTGTGAAGGAGCTTATATAGTGTAAAGCCACTAAATTTTCGTCATTTACTCCCCCTTCACAAGGACAAATGCTAGGCGGAAGCCCCTTCCACATGGCTACTACCCATAACCCTGGGGTTCCACCTCAAGCGCTTATCAAGACTTCACATTTCGCAAAGTTGGAGGATCACTCACCTACCTTCTCCACATATCTGAAACGTCAATATCTCCTTGCGACAGATCTACGGTCCTAATGCTTCTCCCTTCGCCCCTCGTGACCACTCACATGATCAAAGACTTGACTCAAAAAGGGGTGCGTCACCGTTTTGCGAGTCAGGGTTTCATGGTGCAAGGCACCCTTGCTCCTCCAAGTCCCGAAATCCCAAAAGGGGCTAACGATCTCTAGATCCTCCCTTTGAAATCCTCTCATGGTGACCCTCAATTGTGACCTAGGGCTCAACCTCCAAGCATGTCGAGATTTCGCATGTCTCGACTTCCGGGTTGTTGTTTCCTTCTCCCTCCCAGGTTTAGAAGTGCCGAAATATCATGGTGCCAAATCAATGGCTCACACCTCCCCATGATCCAATGATCCACGATTGAATCACGATTTCGTGATCCGAGAGTTCCAACATATCCGCCTTTTGACTCCTCTGAGTCGTGAGTTAGCGAAATGATGCTTGCTCGCTACACATCCTTTTCGATGGACGGTCCTAATTATTTCGTGAGTTCTCCTTTTGTGAAATTGCTCTTGCCTTTGCCTCTAATCTTCAGGTGTCGATCCTCTGGTGTGTGCATGGATCTCCTTCACGTTTCCTTCTGGATACAATGATACATAAAAGTTTTGCGACTCCTTCCTTCTCGAGTTTTCTCCTCTTCTCCTTGCAAATCTCCTGGTATTCGGTTCCTCGAACACCCATGATTTGTTGCCACCTGTCCTCCTGACGATGAATGGTTCCGATCATTTCATAACTTCTCTTGTGGACCTTTCTCTGGATCCAATGAATGTTGGTCCATGTACTCAGATCCAACAATCCATCTCTGATCTTCCTCTCATGCATGTTCTCGCCTGTCTAGATTCTGATCAGATGGTGCAGATCCTCCCACGATCTACGGTTGTGATCGAATCATGATTTTTAAAAACACGACTTTGGAAATTATGGACCTCTGTCCTCTCAGGTTCCATTATCCGATCCCGCGAAATGAGCCAATGGTTCAGATCTCTTTTGTATTGACGACTCCCATTTTTCCTGGGTTTTGGGAGTGGAATAGCTCCCACCGTTATACTCCTTGCAACTTCACTTGATCCAACAGCTTGCGACTATCAACGCTCCTCCTAGATTTGACGGTCGGGATGGTTCCTGAGTGTCCTTAGAGCTAAGGCTCATAGTTAACTTCAAGACTTCGGGGATTTTTCCCCTTACGACGAACTCACCCAGTTCGCCAAACTCACAAAGTCTGAATGACTCCTAGGGTTAACTCTCCCGCTCTCCCCGTATCCAACGGTCACGACCGACCTCAGTTCTTTCTCAATAGATATTGTCTGTTCGTCTTACAAAACAAGGGAACCTTCCCTCTCGATACTTCGACCTCGCTACTCTTCCTGATCTTTGTTAGCTCTGAGCGACTTAAGAAGCTTTTGCACTTTTTCTCCTGAAATCATAACTTAGAAGGGTCTTCTATGCACCCTTGGTGCTTAGGTTCGACGAACTCACAGTCCACTTATCTTAACTTAGCCATCACAGGGATCGGGAATTTACGTGTACAAATTAAGAAATTCAGTACTTGCTTGAATACACAATTTAAACAAGAATAAGGAAATATAGCATAACCATTAAGAAAACATGCACATTATTGAAAACATTCACAACATAACCAATTCATACATAGTTATAGCTAAATTGCACAGGGAAGGAGATCGCTTATCTATTACAGGTTGTCACCAAGCAACTGACTATGGGTGTTCATCCTTCCACCCGACCATAGGCTCATAGGCATTCAATCTTAACACTCTGGCCACCCCTGTGCCAAGCCATGATATCACCAGGGATCTCTTGCGGTTCTCAAGAGTTCTTTCTCTGTTTCAGCTTCTGCTCAGGTTCTGTTCTCTGTGCACTTTCAGAGGTTTCCCTCTCTGTTATGGCCTCGACGATTTTTATCAAATGCACATCTACCATCAAGCTCACGACCTTCTTATCATGCTCCCCTGGAGAGCTCTGTGCATCTCCCTTACGAGCTTGCACTCCCCTCTCGTTGTCCCTGTGTGCATATCTTGCTTACCTTGGAAGGTTTTTTTTTGCTGAGCTATCATGTTCCTTCTGTTAGAAGGAAGATTAGGTCTGTAGGTCTCTACGATACTTTGGGATGACAACCCATGCTTCCATTCATGGGGGTGATTGATTTTTCAACCACCAGTCCTTTCTTCATTAACTGATTCCTCTTCTCTAGTGATATCATGGCCAGTACTTTCAAGGCTTCACCCCCACAATCAGTTATTGGCAACTCAAACAATAACACATTTACATTGTCCTCATGCCTTAGCATGGTAATTCCTATTTTATGATTAATTAGAAATTGGGGGAAACAGGGTGTTACATGAATGGAATGTAATGTCATCTTCATTTGTTAATTATAGACATCATGTAATGATTTCCTAGTGGTTTTATGTACATTCCTATAGCGTAGTGTTAATGCATCAGATCCCATTAGAACTTCACAGTTAAGCACACTCAAGATAGAGTAGTAATGGGAAGGATGACCGCCAGGGAAGTCCTATTATTTTACATGCCTATGGAATTTTATAAACTTAGTCCAATTTATGCCACATGCATCATGGGAATTTTTCTCTTCTCACTCTCTCATATATAATTGAGGTGAAGGAGACCCTTTAAGTAGGAAATGGAGTGTGATGTAAAGCTTCTTGTGGATTAAGTGTAGCCAACATCTCTTTCTTTTTAGAGATAAGTTACCCCAATTTTCTAGTTTGTTTTCTACAATGGTTTTCTATCTTATTCAATAATAGAAGTTGGGTTTTACTGTATTTTTGTACTCCCTTTTATATTTTTTCCTTCATTTTGTCACTTGGGAAGAATGGGAAGAATGGTCTTCTTTATCTAGACCCATGAGTGTTTCACCGAGTTGGTTTGATAGGGAGAATTGGAATGGAAACAAATGTGGCATCCATAGCAGGCATCATGGAAGCATTCATGCAGCTTCCATGTGCCACCAAGAAGTTGTTTATGCATGAACACGTGGCAAAAGCATAATTCATTAATTCCATGTGCCACCAAGAATTTGTTTATGCATGAAAATGTGGCACAAACATACTTTATTAATTATGTTATCTCGAAGTAAAGAAGGTCTTCATACTTCAGAAAAACGATAGATTTGATGGGTTGCTCTTAATTTAATTTAAAAAATATATTAATTTAATTTAAAAATTAAATATTCATCCAATTTTTTCGGTACATTAGTGTGCTCTTTATTAGGGGCATGTTCGATGTTCTTATCAAGATTTTTACTTTTACTTATAAATAATAATCATTGATAAAAGTTTGATTTCATAAATTCATGGTAATTCTCATTCATTACAAAGTACTACTAGGACATTGAGGCATATATTTTGAATTTTTAGACAAAAGAGATTATTGAAATCCAATAACTTTAGTTGCAACGCATGCTCCAAAATTCAGTCGGAAGAAAAGAATAATATCTACAATATAAATATTTTTTTTATCATAATCAAGTAAGGAACGATAATCCTCCACCCACGAGGAATTTAAAATATTTAAACTTATCTTTGATGTAACGTGCAATAACTCAAATGCCTTTCTGCAACATAAAATCTAAAGAAGAAGAAGAAGTAATTTTAACGTTAATGAGGCTAACAATAGCCTATGGGACAGACCTTCTCACACACTGATTTCAACAGTTCAGCCCTTTTCTTGTTAAACTTGATGATGAGCTCCCCTAAATTCTCCATTGTCCCCTCGCTGAATAAGTCATTCCAAGAGCTAGCTGCCAAGATATTTATATAGTTGTCCCTACTGTCTTTGAAAGCTTTACACTCTAAAATGAAATGCTTTTCTGTTTCTACTTTTCCGAAGGTGCAGAACACACACAACCTTTCTTCCCAAGCTTCTTTTGGTCTTTTCCAACACCCAATTTCACAACAGAGTTGATGGAAGTTGAATAAAAACCATTATAAATATTCATATACATTTTTTTTTCATTTATTATTTTATCATTTGGAAAAAGACACATAATATGAGGTAAATTCAAAAGTCTCAAATGTCGTATCAATTCTCATTCAATTTTTTTCAAATATAAAGGTGTATCCTTCCTCATGCGAAAATTTGTTTGCAAAGGAAGCCCATTTGTGTGTATCATAGATTTCTTGTTAAAAATAATCAAAATTAATAAAATAAACTAAAAATCTAGCAATATGAAGGGATTTGTTGTATCAATTCTCATTCATTTTTTTTCAAATATAAAGGTGTGTATCCTTCCTCGTGCGAAAAATTGTTCACAAAGGAAGCTTGTTTTTGTGTATCATAGATTTCTTGTTAAAAATAATCAAAATTAATAAAATAAACTAAAAGTCTAACAATATGAAGGGATTTGTTGTAGCAATTCTCATTCAATTTTTTTCAAATATAAAGGTGTGCATCCTTCCTCATGTGAAAAATTGTTTGCAAAGGAAGCCTGTTTGTGTGTATCATAGATTTCTTGTTAAAAATAATCAAAATTAATAAAATAAACTAAAAATCTAACAATATGAAGGTATTTGTTGTATCAATTCTCATTCATTTTTTTTCAAATATAAAGGTGTGTATCCTTCCTTATGCGAAAAATTGTTTGCAAAGGAAGCATGTTTGTGTGTATCATAGATTTCTTGTTAAAAATAATTAAAATTAATAAAATAAGATAAAAATCTAACAATATGAAGGGATTTGTTGTATCAATTTTCATTCAATTGTTTTCAAATATAAAGGTGTGTATCCTTCATCATGCAAAAATTTGTTTGCAAAGAAAGCTCGTTTGTGTGTATCATAGATTTCTTATTAAAAATAATCAAAATTAATTAAATAAACTAAAAATCTAACAATATGAAGGGATTTGTTGCTTAAACTTCCACCATCCATGTACCTAATTTTTTAAAACAAAATGGCTATATTAAAGGTAATGGATTTGATCAAATAAATGAATCAGCTGAAATACCACTCTCTTTTATGTAATTGAATGAAAATGTAGGTCGTACAAACTATATAAACATTTACAAAATAGAAAATGGGTATAGTATTAAGAGATGGGTGGAGTATAGTGATTGACAACAAGGGGATTATATGATAGGAGAAACTATTGGAGAGTAGTTTCAACGCAGAAACTTCCATTCCAAATTAGGCTATGTCTAGTTTAAGAGACACCTAATTTTCCAGTAAGGGTTCGAGAAATATACGTGGCCAGTGCCCAAATAAAGGTATTGGAAACACAAATTGTGTAGCATGTGTAGACGTGTTGGGTGCCATTTACTCTACGAGTCAAGAGGGTGGCCTCGATTGCCATGCATAAAATTCAACTAAAATTTGAGGGCAAGTATAACATTTTTTTGTTAATGAGAGGTTAAATTCACTATTCCAAACTAAATTCATAAATTGCATAATATGGTTGTAGGGGTTTTTGACCTTTTTAAATTTATTTTTTAAATAAAATCTGCAATTTCAATAGACTCGATATCTAGTTTTACCACAAAATGAAACTTCACACTAAATCTCTATCCCAAAAAAGGCAAATCTTTGATTCATTGTTATGATGTTTTTCCCTTGGAATCGACTACGGTTTTTCTTTATGGGTATTACATACCATCAATGGTGCATGGTAATACCAATTGACTTGACTTTATAAGGTAGTTGAATTTATTTTTAAAATTAAAGTTACAATTTTAATAGATTCATAATGAATTTCAATAGATATTGGATTACTGAATTTCATTGAAAAAATTGGAAAACACAAATAATTGTTCCCACTTCTCCTCGAAAGAAGCATAGATTTCATGATGATTTTCCGTTTGAACTAAGATTTCATTTTATGGGTTTTACATTTGTTGTTTTTCTTCATATAAGATATGATCAATATATTATGATGAGTATTCCATATATAGGGAACATATGGTGACCATCCATGAAAGGATGTGTCCCTTGAATAATCAATAACTATTTATTATTATCATTTACTTATTATATATGCAATTTAATAATCAATAATTATATTATTAATTATTATTATAAGAGAATGTTTTCCAAACATCAACACTCCCTCTCAACGAGGGAGACATTCTGTATCATGCCAAGCTTGTATTTCAAGTATACAAACTTCTCCCTAGACTCATGACACTTGTTTGTCAGTCTCGAGAGATGTCTCTCTCCCACCTGAACCAACGAGAAACTCCTTCTGCGGCTCTCCTCTAACCCAATTAACTCTCTCTAAGATCATGCTCACTCTGGGTCCACATGTAATAGAATATAACATCTTGAGTCTTTATTATTCCTTGTCAAATCACCATGACAAGGAAAAAGACCACACCAGGATATTTCATCACAAATACACACCTATGAGTGAATGTCATCCTGATGCTAACTAACACATGGAAAACACTTCAAGCACCTTGATTCCATATTATTCCTTGTCATGATCAAGGAAGGACTACATCTGGGCCCATTTACCACAAATGCACCTTTATTATAAATGTATCCTATCTCCCTTGTTATGAAACCCAATATAGGAGAAGGTATGCCCAATGTTGAAACATCAACACTCCCTCTTAGCTAGGGAGGTATCTTTCCATACTAGTATACAACTTCTATCCAGAGACACACAATCTCTGCCAATGGTACATAACCACCATAGTAGAAAAAGGTTTGTTACACATGGCACTCCCATGTGGACTTCTAGAGGCTACTCCCTCTAGGAACACTTAGGTTCAACTCCTTATAGCATGGGATTTCAAGGAAAACTCCCTTGACATGTCCTCATGTGATCTCCAAAAGGGATGTCTCCAAAAGGGATGTCTCCTCATCTTCTCTCCACAAGGGACGTTCAGATATAAGCCTAAACACAGTTATCCCTTCTCAGATAAGTGTCCCACTTATATCTTCTCGAATAAGTGTCCTCACATATAAAATCAACTCAATTCATAGAGGAGTACGATATGGAATATGTATGTGGAGTATGTATGTGGAAGCTACAAACATCAACACTCCGTCTCAGCCCGAGAGACATTCTATGCCACGCTAAGTCTTTCATAGAAATAGTTGAACTTTGTCCTAGTTTGGTAAGAACATCAACAACCTGCTCATATGTAGGAAGGTACTGCACCAATACTTCCTTCCTATGCACCATGTCTCGGATGTAATGGTACTTGATCTCAATGTGGTTTGATTTGTCATGAAACAATGGATTATCTAATATCTTCACACAACTTTGGTTACCATAATGAATAATGGGGGAATCCAACACATGTTCAAATAAATCTGGAAGGAGATTGTGAAGCCACACTGCCTCACGGACTGACATAATTAATGAAATGTACTTTGGTTATGTTGGGGTCAAAGACACAAAAGTCCATTTCCTCCTACGCCAAGAAACCATGGAAGATCCCAAAGTGAAGCAACACCCGAAGGTGCTCTTTCTGTCCACTACGCTCCCTACCCAATCAGAGTCAATATATTCATGATATATCATATCAATACTGGAAGTATATCTTAGACCATGTCCAACTGTGCCTCACAGGTATCTCAACAAATGCTTCACAACAATCCAGTGTGTCTATCTCAGCTAACTCATAAATTGGTTAAGTGAACTCACTGCATAGAAAGTATTTTCTTCGGTGTTAACCAGATACATCAATTATCAAATCAACTTTCTGTATAGAGTCAAATCAATTTCATTAGAATCAGAAGAAGACACACTTAGTTTCTTGAGATTCATCACCATTCGTGTAGCCACGGGCTTCAAGTTCAACATCCCAAACTTCTTCAATATCTTAATTGTGTACTTCCCCTAACTCATGAAGATCTCATCAGTTCTCTACCACACCTCTAGTCCCAAGAAGTAGTGCATCATATGAAGGTCCTTCATCTCAAACATAGAGGCCAACACATACTTGCATTCAACAATAAGGCTCTCTGTATCAATGAGGAATAAATCATCAACGTAGAGGACCAAAATCATGGAATCACCATTAATAGTCTTGTAGTATAGGTTGGGATCAAAAACACTTTTGTTGAATCCCAAAAATCATTAGGTGTCCATTAATCCTCATGTACCAAGTTTGAGGTGGTTTCTTGATTCCATAGAAGGCCTTCTTCAACCTACAAAAATGAGACTCCTTCTCATGTATCACAATACCATCTATCTTCTCGATGTATACTTCTTCCTTAATCTCTCCATTAATAAAGTTTGTCTTTACATCCATCTGATGTGCTCTCCAACCCATGGATGTTGTAGGGAAAATAATCATCCGAATAGAAGTGTATCAAGCAACGAGAGAAATTGTCTCCTCATAATCTATTCCCTCCACATGAGAGAATCCTCTGGCAACAAATCTCATTTTGTGCTTCTCAATGCTCCCATAAATTGTGTGTTTGATCTTGTAGATCCATTTGGAAGTCACTATAGACTTCCCCTCAGGTCTCGGAACGATATCCCACACAACATTCTTCATGATGGATTGATGCTCCTCCATCATGACATTTTTCCATGCTGGATGACTAGTTTCATTCTCATAACAAGAAGGCGCAAAATGAATGATGTGGCTCGTATCTATGTCATAACATGTATATCTCTAAGGTATCTTTCTCACTCGAAAGGTACCATGAGGAGGTGCATACCCTTCTTCCTCCTGCATATTCTAACGAGCCCATGTAGGTCTTTTATGACCTACTGCACTATCTATGGGAACATCAACTTGAGCTACAAGATCAACATGATCAATTTGATCAATTTGATCAATCTGCATGTAAAATCCTCTAGACAACTTAAAGGATACCTCCTCCTCAAAGGTAACATATCCGCTCACCTCAATATTTCTTTGACCAGGGATGTAGATCCGGTATGCCTTTGAAGATTCATTGTACCCCACAAATGTACCCTTTCTTCCTGAAGGGTCTAGCTTGATCATTTTCTCCTTGGGTACATGAATGTATACTGGATACCCAAATATCCTGAAGTTTCCAACCTTAGGCTTCACTCCGATGAAGGCCTCCTCGTGTTTCATGTTCCTCGAAGTCTTATGAGGACTCATGTTATGAACATACATTGCATTCATGGATGCCTTTTCCCACATAAACATAGGTAAATGTTTATCATGCTAAGTCATCTTGGACAATACTTGATATATCAAGGTTCCATCAGGAAACCAATTTATCCAGAAGATGAAAAACATCAACACTCCCTTTGGAGATGGAGGTGACTCGTCCTCCATCTTTTCTCCCTCTAACACTGAATTTATCTCTTCCTCCTTCTCTATAGGTAACTCAATCTATTCTCCATATGGATGTAGTACCACCTCCTTCTCTGGAGGTAACTCAATCTATTCTCCATCTGGATGTAGTACCACCTCCCTCTCTGGGAGTGCCTCTACATACACTAGAATTGTTGCCATGCATTCTTCCTCAACATCTCATGGCTCGACTCATGTATTGGGACTACTACACCTTCTCCCTCTGAGTCTCATAATGTGTTTTCCTCCTTTACTGGATCTACCATAGTTGTGCTACAATTGATCTTGACTTTCTATATCCATGATCATTGGAAATATCTCTGCTATCTAACATGGTCCTGTCCTGGGAAGTACAATGCTCCTAGAGACTTCATGTCTCTCAACATCATGTCTAGAAGTGTCTCTCCTCGATATCATGTTGGAAGGTGTTTCCCTCCATGTATGACTCTTGCGACCTTCATTATGGCTCCTTCTCAGAGATATTACCTATGACCTTCCCAGAACATGAAAAAGAACAAAAAAAAGAATCTCCTATAGGAGCTCAATTTATCTTGTGCACAACTATATATAGAGACCCTCCAAATAATATGTATTCTACTATGACCAACACACATCCACCATATACTCGATGTCATATGGCTAGTATAACACATCCATCATATACTCGATGTCATATGGCTAGTATAACACATCCATCATATACTCGATGTCATACATATATCATCACACATCCATCATATACTTGATGTCATATTACTACTAGCACACATCCATCATATACTCGATGTCATACGACTACCCATGTTGATTTTCTAGTGTTAAAATAAACAAGCACAATTTTTTGCAAGTGGTAATTACTTCCAATGATATATGATATTACTTTAGTAAACACTAGAACATCACTAAGTAACTCAGAAAATTTCAACTTCTTAGTCTCTTCCTTAGATCACTTATCCCACGCATGAGAGAGAAAAATTGTGTGTGTCTATTGTTGTGTCTTTCAAATGTCTTTTTATAGTAATATTAGAATGATCCAAAAAATAGGCACGTCTCTTTGAAAAATTAAATTAAATTTTCTTTCTTATAAATAATTGGGGAATACCTCCGTAACTACAAAAGGATTAATTTGGTTATAATCCATCCACATAGCATTTGACTTTGTTAAATTTTTCTTACATAATTCATGCTATTCTTTGCATAAATATAGGTTGAAGTAAATATGCAATACATTCCTCATATTTAGGTAATTAGACATTTTTACTAGAAATTATTGCCCATCATAATTTATGGAATTCTTCCTATAATTTAGGTAGGAGTAAAAAAGTAAATATGTTGTACATTGATATTGTAACAACCCCATAAATTTAACACTCCCAACATTTTACTCTACTCTCCCTCCTGTGAAGGAGTCAAGCCTAGTCCTGCTCTCATACCATGTTGTTTTTCTTCATATAGGATATGATCGATATATTATTACAATGATGAGTGTTCGATATATACAGGGAACATATGGTGACCATCCATGAAAGGATGTGTCCCTTGAATAATTAATAACTATTTATTATTATCATTTACTTATTATATATGATATTTAATAATCAATAATTATATTATTAATTATTATTCTAAGAGAATGTATTCCTAATGTTGTCCAAACATCAACAACATATTCACTGCGTTGGGACAACCCTTTTGCACAATTTAGTCATTTCTTGACTTATTGGACACAATTATCACAAGTTTAACATTACTTCTTGTCAAGTGGATCACATTACTCTACCTTAACATTACTCTAACTCACACATATCACACATGATTTATTTATAGGAAAACGTAATATAGACTACCATTGTAGTGACAACATATTTTAACATTACTTCTCATCAAGTGGATCACATTACTCTACCTTACACACATCATACACACTTTATTTATAGGAAAACAAAATATATACTATCATTGCAGTTACACCGTGATCTACTAATGCATTGCCAATAGTCGACTTAGATAATGGGTTGTTTGGTAACTAGGCAGCGAAGTTGGCTAAGGAGTAGCTACATTTGACTTTGGAAAATGACTTTTAGTAGAATGGATGATAGAGTGAATATTCCCAAGAGGAAAACTTCCTTACAAAACCTTGTTCAAAGGTGCCCAGGGGAATGTCTAAATTGTGTTGTTGAATGTGAAAGCAATAAATTGTGTTGTTGAATGATAATGCAAAGCAAAAAAAGGAAATAATTCTCACTCAAGAGCTAGGGACTAAATGCTTTTCAGCTATTTCCCTTGTTTCTCTATTAGATTTTATATATGTTGACCATCTCGAAGTGAGAATCAAAGTGGGTAGTGTTAGAAAAATAGGTGTGCTCATTTCACCATAGACAATATAAAAATATTGTTACCCAACCATATGCCGAAGCCACCCCCGAGCACCTTAACCTTAACAGAGAGAATAATTATTGAAGAAAACCCTAGAACTAATAGCCAATAAATATAGCGTACCTCTCTTCAGAGCTAGCTCCCAAGGCAGAAATTCCAAACCATAAGCAAGAGAAAGTCCAATCCTAAAACTGAAAATACAAGTTGCAGTAGTTGTAGCTGCAACTACTCTCTAAAATTGCGCACTTACTAAATTTCTGCAGTTGCAAGACATGTGTGTCCAAATGAGCTCAAGCATCCTCTATTTAAACTTCTCTTTCTTAGCTGTCTGGGCCAACTTCTCTTTCTAAAGGCTAGAAACTCAATATTAATTATTTTCTTTAGCCGACTAGTGTGCTAGGGTTATGTCCAAGGCTTTTAGGGTTTCTCTTTCTTTCTAGAATATTATATTCTTGTCAAGGTTACACATGGAGGTTAATACCTCCTGCAACTACCAGAATATAAACACTCCATCCTAGCTAGGGAGGTATTAAAGGAAATGATCTTGAGCACAAACAAATTATTCAACCAATAACATCGTCATATCCACACAGACTATCTCATGATCAAATAATGTTCACCATCATCACTATTAGTATCATTTGATAGCATCAACCACATCATGTCTCAAAGCCATACTCTATCTGAGTAATCATGCATGATGTTGAATAATTCACTTACTCCACAGAGTGATATAAGAACCATTCTTTTAATCAGACATATTTCCTAGAAGAATAACTATTCCAACAGATGTTGGAAGCCACACCATGGGCTACAAGGAATATTCTTCTAATCCAGACATACGTCCTAGAAGAATAAATTTCCTCAGCCATTTTCCTCCTGTAAAATGTCCATCCACAAGCACAATGACTATCCATCTAGATAGTAATCATTTCCAACACTACTGATAGTCTTCATGGAAATAAAAAAAAATTCATTCAATAGGAAACAAACTGTGTCTATCCATAGTAGTACACAACTACTATCCAGTGGTACACAACAACACTAAGTAGCAAACAACTACTTAATCAATGACACATAGTCACAACCAATGGAACACATCCACCACATTATCATACATCTACTATCCAAAGACATACAGTCTCCATAGAAATCATATCATCTAATATCAACCTGCATAAAACAATATCATGATATAAATTATGTCATCTGGGCCATTCTTCCACTCACCTCTGTGAGATATGGAAGATCATCTTCTCTCAGAAGGTAAAACATCATACATGGGCTATCTGGTCTATTCTTCTCAAGAATAGAAGAATAATTGTCCCTAATTTTTGAGCTTTGATCATTCACCTAACTGGGCCATTCCTCTGACACTATTCATTGTGCACCTTGGAGAGACTGAGTTTTCCCTAGGGAATGACTGTCCCTGATTCTTGAACCTAGAACATTCACCTCACTAGGCCATTCCTTTGGCACTAATCATATTGAGACCTGGAGATAATGCATCTGTGATAGGGAATGACTTTCTGGATCATTTCCTAATGGAAATGACTGTCCTGCATCAACTTCCAAAACATACCATTCTTCGAAACTACTCACAAATGTGAAATTCAAAAGAATGAATTCCCAACGAGGTAGACCATTCTACTTGGCCACTACTTAGAGTGACTACCAAGAATAATGACTATCCCAGACCATTCCCCCACACTGGCCAGAAGGGGAATTGTTGTCTATGGTACATCAACAATTTATTAGACCATTTTCAATATGAAAACGATTGTCCGATCTGGACCATTTTCCGAACTAGAAAATTCTTGTCCATCATAAATATCAAACCACTTTGCAAACTGGAAGAAAAATGCTCATCTTGTACCATTTTTCGAATTGAAAAATGATTGTCCATAAATCAATTACATATCAGTTCTCCCTCCCAACTCAGTAGTAATATCTTCCTTTTTCAATAAGGAGGTTGTCCCCACAAACCTTGGGTTGTTTCTTAAGTACGCAAACTTTTCATCTTGGACACAAGCTTTACCAAAATATCTTCTATCTTCTCATCGATGGAGATATACTAGAGAACCACTTCACTCTTCTAAACTTTATCATGGAGAATAAAATTCTTGATCTCAATGTAATTCAGTCTGTCATGGAGCACTAGTTTTCTATGAAGGCTTCACATAACTATGATCATTACAATATATCATGGTTGAATTCAGTACTTCTATCTCCTTCTAGCTGATGACATCGTGGCAAATCTCAAACTGAAACATATCCAAGTAACACTTCTTCTGTCATCATGAGATTTTGTCATGGATTAGCAATCCATCATCCCATAAGGTTTTCTAATACACTATTTCTGTCATAGAAGGTTTTCACCACGCTTCTGCTATATATAAGATACTCTGTATCAAATTGTTTGAATCCATAAAATGTCTTCTTATATCTTCTTACACGAGTCTCTTTCTGGTATAAGATTCTTTCTCAATTTTCTTTATTTGGGAAGAACAATCTTTTATATATAAATTCCAATCCATGGATACTACATGAGGTATATTTGGTTTATTGGAACGAGTTGTCATAATAGTTTTTTCTCTTATTCTCGAAGAAATTTTGAATCTCACAATTCTTCCATTCATAATTTCTTTTCACATTTTCTTACATACATTTTTCTTTATCATAACTTCCATTTCTTCTACTTGATTTCTTCTAGTGGGTTCAAACCAAGCTGGTAGTCTTTGTGATTCCCGGTATAATAACTATTTGTTCTAGGTTTTCTTTCTTTCTTGGGATCTTCATGTTCTTCCTCATGTTTCTTTTTATCTCTTTGGTCCATGGAGTCTTCTATAGATTCCATGACCTGAATATTCCAACTTCTTCCTTCCATCATGGGATCATGGATGTACATGGACAACCAAGGGTACTTTAAGGGTACTCATTACTTGTCCAATGTTTCTGTCTGGGATGAGATTAGTTAGGGCATCATACATCTTATTATATGAGTCAAGATGAGAGATTTTGGGTATCAAGATGTGTTTTAGAGAGTCCAATATGATAATCATGGCATTGATGTCATTTTCCTTGAGCTTCTCCATAATTGCAACTTTCTGAGGTTCTTTCTCTTTTCCTTCTTCAAACTGTGGTTTCATGATCTTTCCTTTCATGATATCCAACACTTTATTCTTGGAAAGGATGAGGTCAATCCTTGTTTTCCATGCTCTAAAGTTAGAATCCCCTTCTAACTTTTTTCTGACTTCATAGAGTAAGTCATGACTTCTCTGACTTGATCAACCTTTAATTGTGACTTGGTCAACCTTTGACTTTGACCAAAAACTCAAAATTGATGTCTTAGCTTGTTGAGAATATAAGGAGGCATGCTAAGTTAGGGTGTAGTAGGCTATCTAGAAATTAGGTCAATCTCTTCACTTAATGTGCCTCAACAAGAGGGTTACAGTTTCGTTGTTGCATCAAAAACTTTGACTGCAACCACAACTATAGCTGAGAAAATCCTCCCAATCTATATTCCAGTGGTTAGACTGTCTGAAGATAGTGTGGTCCCATAACTTGTTACAAAAATAGGTGTGCTCATTTCACCATAGACAATATAACAATATTTTCACCCGACCATAGGCCTAAGCCACCCTCAAGCACCTTAACCTTGACAGAGAGAATAATTCCAGAAGAAAACCCTAGAACCAATAGATAATTAATATACCATACCTATATCTAGAGCTAGCGCACAAGGTAGAAAGTCCAAACCATAACCAAGAGAAAGTCCAAGACTAAAACTGAAAATAAAAGTTGTAGTAGATGCAACTGCAACTACTCTTCAAACTTGCACACTTACTAAATTTTTGCAGTTGTGAGCTATGTGTGTCCAAATGAGCTCTGGAATCCTGTATTTATACTGCTCTTTCTTAGCTTTTTCGGCCGACTTCTCTTTCTAGAGGCTAGAAAATCATTATTAATTATTTTCTTTAGTCGACTTGTCTTCTAGGGTTATGTTCAAGGATCTTAGTGTTTCTCTTGCTTCCTAGAATATTATATTCTTGTCAAGGTTACACGTGGAGGTTAATACCTCCTACAACTACCAAAATATCAACATATAGTGCATATATCAAGGAGGAAGGTATTGTGCACATTTGTAAAGTTATGGATGTGCTTTTATGTTATGTTTCTATATTGATGTTTTTTATGTTATGTTTCTATCTAATGAGAATCTTATGTTATTTTTTTATTTAATGAAACTATTAATTTATTATATTATGAGATGCGAACCTATAATTAAATTTATTTTTAAATATTTTAGAGAACTTCTTATTTTCAAGTAATTTATAAAACTTCTTAGTTAATTTAATTTTTTTATCATAGTTTTTATATTAGGAATTTTTTTAATGAACAAATTCTTTTTTCTTATTTTATTACAGTGATTTATTTTAATACAGTACCTTAAAATTGAAATATTAACATTAATGTTTGTAAAGCCAAATAATTAAAATTCAAAGTGACAACATTAGTAGTCAGTGAATGATGATGAGGTTAGAGATTGAGATTTCAATTTGTGATCATATATTGTATAAGGGAAGTGATAAGTGTCGATATCCTAATCCTTGGATAAACAAGAACCATAGTGAGAGGAGTTTCCAACATAAGTAGAGGTCATAGGGTGGGGGGATGAGGAGAGGTGAAAATATCACCTCCTAGGGGAGTTGAAAATGATATGGAATTCTATAAACCAAATAATGAAAAGAGACACATTCAGATTCTATCTCCACATACTTATTCTATTGAATCTCCATGAATTCTATTACCTCTTCTTATAGATGATTTAGTTCCAACAGTTGGGTGGTAATTTCCACCACACACTAATCCTAAAATTGATTCTCATATTTGATATTTTGATCCAAGAATATTGTGAAATATGTGATTTGATGGTTCAATTCATCAAAAACATTTGGACTTAGCTACATGTCATTGGAAATTTGTAACCCCATGTTTGAACTCTACAATCTGACAAAGGACACGAAAAATTCTCCTAGAATGGTATGAGAGAGTTCCTTCACATATATATAGGTACTCTATATTGAGTATCCCCTAAATTGAGTACCATTTCCTACTAAATTAATACTATGCAATGCCTCTACCAATTCAAAAAAAATAAAAACCAATGAAATTACTTCCTCAATATCCAGTCGGCTAGGAGAAAGAATGAGAATCATGAAATTATACCTAATGAACCAAGAAATAAAAATAAACACACGTGGAAGAGTTAGTTGCTAAATTTACTATTCATCAACTCATACATTGACAGAGAGTGATAGTGGTGGATTGAGCATTGTAGGATCCATAACTCCTTGTCCCTTTACACTTGGATGATGAGACACTTTATTATGAATTACATCCTGATCTCAATGAATAAAAATTTCATGGAAGAGGAATAAAATAAGAGGCCAACCTATTTACCATGATTAATTGGTCATTCATTCAGCCTCCTAGATTGGCCTAGAGTTTGACCCCTTTATTTTGCACTCACAAAACTTGGAAGAATCATTTTTTTATGAAGCTTTGAGCTGATTCAATAGTCCTTTGAATAATATATGAAAGGTGAACATTTTGAAGAGAGGTTTGATGGGATAATTACCTTATGATGATCGATGAATATCCAACCATTATTGTCAACACCTTTCTCCTTAAGCATTAATAGTCCTTGGAAGGCTATGATTCATTCTACCTCGTTATTTGTTACTATTCAAAATCCATAGGCACACTCTAATTCCTATTGTCCATCAGGATTATATATGCTCTACGCCCCCCCAAAC
>ML779856.1:308646-319583 GCA_009831015.1 Picea engelmannii
CCCGCCTATACCTACCACGACTTTCCTTTATATTTTTCCAAACTTATTTATTATGAATTTGTTGAGAAAACTAGAAATTACTACATGAGAACTCTCTCTCCATTTTTTTATAGGACCTCATTTGGGATGAAATTATGATTGTAACATATCTTATATATAACTTGGTGCAACACCACCAACTACCATATCAATACCAACATTTAGAAATAATATTATTTCAACAGAGGAGTTAGTTGACCCATCCCATTTTGGATTTGAGTAAAGAGGGATAGTATTATTGAGATTATGTGTACTTTTTTTGGTGGTGTTTTAGATTATATTTTATAAGGAAAGGATTTAACATCAATATATGCATAAATTCAAATTACAGAAAATAAAAGAAACAAAACAAGATTATAGAACTTGTAGAAATATAACTCTTTATTGATAATCCAAAAGGTGAGCACTGTTAATTTGCCTCTTCAAGGGTGGAACCTACAAATGAACAATGATACAATGCCATGATAATCCTTGGGAAACAATTACGTACCTTCCTACCTCTTGGATTTGTGTGTGGTTATAAGACTCTAGGTTCAAATTTATCTTCACCAACAAAAACCCTTCAGATGTTGGTCCTTTCAGAATCACCAGTATGCATATGAAGTATCACCCGAGGTATCTATTGGGAATACAAGAACCGAGTTTATACAGTACTAAGGGAATGGGAGGTTGTCATTCTATTCATTACTACTTATTCGTTCTGTGTTCTTTGTTTTTTCTTTGTTCTTCGTTAGCTACTTAGTGAATTTAGATTCATATTACTATTATATTATGGGTTACAACATAAAATTGTTTCTATAACAATCATAAATATTGCGCAATCATTACACATAATAAAAATATATTCTAATATGCATCTAGAAAGAATCCATGAACAATCAAACAAAAGATGTTCAATAGAGTAGTTAATATGGTTCTCCTAACTCTGGTCTACGTCCACAATGACTGGTTTATTTACTATGATTTTGGGTAATTTTCTCACGCTTGCACACTGCACTTACAAAGATACATCATGGTTATATTTTCCTTCTCCTAGCCTAGATGTTCTGCATTTCAAGGATTTATCTCTCTCTCTCTCTCTACATCACCTCCTTAGCATTCCGACATAGACTCTTTGCTTCTCATCCTATCATATCACTCTTCTTACTAATGGGAACTCTCGACAACTTCGAACAAGATCCATAGTATCTCTTGTGAAGAACCCCTATTCTCCCAACCCACTACATATTTATACATACATTCTAGGGCTTAAAAACCTATTTTTTTCATCCGCAAAATCATATTACAATACATGAGAACTCAAGTTAACTTGTTTTTTGGGTTTCTTTCACCTGCTTTTCCATATTCATGTTGCTTTTTTACTCTGGGTGTTCTTATTCTTACTTTTTTGTGTCCTTCTATATTTATTACCCTTGGCTCTCATCCTTTCTTTTCACCCTCTTTCTTCTTCTCCTCCTTTATTCTCTACTTTATTCTTTTGCTTTATTATTCTCTCTGTTTTATTCCTTTGTTTTATTCTTCTGCCATATTCTTCTCTCTGCGCACTATACTCCTGGGTTGGCCTCAACTGCGCACTAGTAAGTATTCCTTATTCTTTTGCGCACATCTTTAATACTTAGTATGTTTAGGTATATTATTTCCGAAATTCTTGTGCCACATGCCCCGAACACTCACCTGTGGCTTGTCCTGAGCCACTTACGCCTGTTTCCTGCTCCTCCATGCTTCGATGAAATTTTGGGAGGCTTCCTTAGCGAACTCAACTTAATTTAGTATCATTGCCTCTATTTCCACAATCTCTACTACACCCTGCGCAGTCAGGGACATAATTTTTTCCTCTGTCTCATGTGTTGCTTGTTTCACCTTTCCCTACGCAATGGAAATTATCCTATCACCCTCAATGCTTCATCCTACAATGTTCCAAATTGTTGTCGAATTATATTCTAAGGATCCCTCACTTGTTCCACTTCCACGTATGACTACCTCTGCGGAAAAATGGTGATCATTCATTTTTCTAGTGGAAGGGTGTTCATATTCTATAACACTTTCTAGGCCTCTTCCTTTGCTTCATTTAATCTGGCCTTCATCTCTGTATCTTCGACTAGTTCTGTCCATATTTTCTCAATTTCCCGACAGAGTTTCACACATTCTTCTTCCACCTTTTTTATGTTGGTGATGTCTATAAATGTTGTTCTTTCCCTTCCTACTTGTTCCTCTAGTGGCGTTCCCGGCGTACATCGCAACTGTAGGTCCTCAATATGCGATCAAAATATTTTGATGACTTCTCCAATCTTCAATACCTCCTCTTCCATAGTAGCCTCTACTACTATTGGTACTTCCAGAATAAATTACTTGTACAATTTCTGGATGAGCACTTTCATTTTCTGCGCCATAATCTGAGGTTCCTCCTTTTCCTTTGGCTATTTCCTTAGACTTTCCTTGGCCTCATTCTTGTATTTCATTACTGCTTCCACTCTACCTTCAAAATATCTCTTTTATGGATCCCAGTGTCATTTTTTTTCTCCAACTGATCCTTTCCGTTCATTACTTTGGTCAGTTCCTGGTGTGCTTCATCTCCTCAGAGCCTAATCTCATGCAAAATTCCTATTTTTAAGGTTTGTAATAAGTGTACGAAAATCCTTGATACCAATATGTTCAAGTGGCTCACTTTCTTCATCCATTTTTGTATTTTTGGTTTTGGTAACTCAATTGAGAATATTTGGATTTGTAATGTCATGTGCCCCTCTACTAGCTCATTCAATATTGGATGAACAATGTGTGCTTCCTCTATCGAAAATTTTATTGGTTGTCCTCCCGCTTTGTGCTATGGTGTTATTATCGGTGGTTCAAAGAGTTGTTGTAGTGTTATAAACTGATCCTACACCTTCTGGTGCTTCTTTTCTTATTTCCTTGTCACTTCGTCAATGACTTCCTTTATGACATCCCATACTTGGTAGACGATCCGGTCCATGTCGTCATTGGTAAAATTATAGAATGGGGGTACCTTGTGCACTTTGGTCTTCTTGCGCACACCTTTTGCTGCATCCTTCCCCTTATCCTTTCATTTCATTAATTCCATGGGGATTTTATGTTGTGCCTCTGTTGTTGATGAGCCAGGTGTGTTTCGTGCACCATTTTTCTGGTCATTCCCCTACCCCTCATCCAGTTCTTCATCACCCTTGTCCTATTCTTATTCATCCTATGGGTGGCTTGTTTCTTCTATTGGGGTTTTCCACCCATATTCCCAACCATTCATGATCATTCCTACGTCCTTTGTTGTCAAGCTATATTTTTTTTGAAACCACTAACGTGGCGGGTCCTTCTTCCCTTGCACATACATGTGGTGCATCCATGATTTGAATTGAACAATATCCTTGTAGGTTTCTACTGTCTCAGTTGTGATGCATGGTGTATTTTCAATTATATACCTCATGTTATCAAAGTATACGAAAAATGTAACATTATTTTCCTATTGACTCCTTTTGTTTGGCGTATTCCATAAGTTCACATACCACATGACCACATTACCTCTACTGGTTGTTCTCATGCATTGGTAATATCTCAGTTCCTGCCATCCTTGATCCAAATTTATGAGCGGAATGAAATGAAACCATATATTTATAATATTAACATAGAGACACAGTGAAAAATAACAAATATACAATAAAACTTATCTTCGATTAAATAAGAAATATGTTGAAAACTATAAAATGCAGGCTGAAACAAGCTTTCTAGAATGGTGGAAGTTTATCTCTGAGAAGAGATGTGACAACTATGCTCATTCGCAAGAGGATGAGTACAAAGAGGCTCTGAAGGAAATTTTATAATAAACAACAAAGAAAAAAACGTATATATCCAAAAACCTAACCCTGGGAGATGAAGATCCAAAAGTCATGTGGGCCCTATTGGGGTAAGTTAGAACATCAACTTCCCGGGGCTGCAACGTTTAAATACAATCTCTGTTTTGAGCGCACAATATCTTGTTGGAAATTTATTGAGGAGGAGTTTCAATTAGGGGGATAAATTAGATCCTTATGATATCATTGAGGTTCCTAATGATGAAAAATCATCATTTAGGCCGTCAAAATGGCCCCGAAAGTTTAGGAACTGAAAAACTGCTAAAAATGGTAAGTTTCCAAAAAATTGTTTTGAGCCAGTTGGACAAGGTGGGTGGCCATGAAGATACTCCTGGATCAATCCTCCCCCCTTAGGAATAAATGATCTCCATTTCGTTGAGTGTCCCCATAAGATGAGGAAATTTATGCTGAATTTGACCCTAGGTGAGCCACTTGCCTTGGTGTAGGAACCACCCTGCTTTAACAACCTGATAGGGCTGGATATTCTAGTGGTGAGTTACCTTGACCTTTGTTTCCATGATATGATCAATGAATTCCTATTCCATGTAGTCGGGTTGGAGCTCTGTTGGTGTCAATTGTTCTCCTAGAGGTCTCTAATAATTGTGGGAAATAAGGTCGAAGGAGGTCCACATTGAATATTGGGTGCAAGATAAAGAACGGGGGAAGGTTGAGCTCAAAATCACTATCACCCATAGCCTTGGTGATGGTGTAGGGCCCATAAAAGAGTGCATGAAGCTTCCCTTGAGGTTATGTAAAGTGTTATTTCTGCAAGTGCGACCAAACTTTCTCTCCCACCTGAAACTGGGGTGGCACCTATTAATCATGGCACTACTTGTACTTGGCATTGGAATTCTGTGAAATATCCTGAACATGTTGGTGGATGTGATAGATCCACTCAATGAACCTAGTGTATTTATCAACTCCAGTTGGAGCATGCAACATTTATTTTTGGGTGGTCGCAAGGGGTAGTGCAATTACCATGGGACCCAATGGTTGAAATCCCAACACCACCTGAAATGGTTTGTGGCCGGTTGAGATGTGTATAGTTTTTTTGTAGATGTGCTAGAAACATAGGGAAGAATCTCATCCCAGGTGTGGGAGTTCTTAGAATTTTACATGTGCAGGATGTGGATGATCATCTAGTTGAGGACCTCGGTTTGGCCATCCATCTAGGCGTGGAAGGTAGTGAACTTGGTGAGATTGGTGTCCAACAATGACCAAAGGCTAGACCAAAATGTGTTGAGGAACCGACTGTCTCGATATGAGATAATTATTTGTGGGATCCCAAGGTGTACCCACACTCATTCAAAGAAGAGATTTCTAGTTTCCTCTGCTATGATGCTCTTCTTGTAGGAGGCCATAATTGTTATCATTGAAAACCGATCAAAAACCACAAAACACAATCATTTCCCTGCTTGGTGGATGGAAGGAATAACATTTAGTCCATTGAGATGGATTCCCAAGGCCTATAAGGAGTAGGCATATGAGTGTAGAGGCCTTGTTTCTTGATGTTTGGTTTTGCAATAGCACAGGTTGTGGAGGATCAAATATAATTGTTGAGATCCTATCAAAGTTTTGACCAGTAGAAATGTCCCTACAACACTACCACTATCTTTTCCACTCTGAAGTGTCCTGCCACCCGACTGTAGTGGGATTCCCAAATCAGCTTCACTCGCTCACTTGATGGAACACATAGATGGCCCCTATGGAACAACAACCTGTCCTGAAGATGGAAATTGGTGACAACTATGTTTGTGCCCAACATCTGGTTGGTGTTGGCGAAGTCAATATCTATCTCATAGAGGTGGAGCCATCTGGAGCTCTTGTGGCCACAATAACTAAGCGATTTGGTAAGTGTTTCCACTGGAGGTTGGCTGAGGTAATCAGTGACTCGGTTGGTATTTCCTATTTTATACTTGATGTTGAGGTGGAAATCTTTCAAATATGTTGACCACTTATGATGGAGGCCATTCTTCAATTTTATTTGTGTCTACATGATCTGCTATGAATTATGATCAGTGTGGATGACTGTCTCCTTCCTGAGAATGTAATGCCTCCACTGGCAGCAAGATTACACAATGGAATAGGGTAATTAAGTATGAAATCTAATGGTGTCTCACTATGATAGGCCATGGGGTGGTTGTGTTGAGTGATGACTGTGCTAACAACATAGTCTGAAGTATTTGTCTCAATATCAAAGGGTTGTTGTAGGTCAGGTAATGAAAGCATTGGGGCAGAGCACAAGCGCTACTTCAGATCATAAAATTCCTTTTGTTGGGATAGGAACCACACAAATTTTTCCTTACCACCACCTATGGTTACTTGGATAAGGGCCCATGCAATATGGGATAATCCCAACACAAACCTTTGATAGAAATTGGCAAGGCCTAAGAAGATCTGAAGCTCAGTGAGTGTGGTTGGGGCTGGCTAGTCACGAATGACTTGGATCTTGGTTGGATAAACATGCACACCATGTGCATAAACAATGTAACCTAGATACTGGACCCTTTCGATGTCGAAGGATCATTATTCCAAGTTGGCATATAACTTATGTTGTCGCAGAGTGTGCATAACCTATTGAATATGATGCAAGTGTTCCACCCAAGTCTTGTTGTAGATGAGGATGTCATCCAGATACACCACCACAAAAGAATTAATTAAAGGCCGCAAGATATCTTCCATCATCGTCATGAAATTTGTTGGGGCATTTGCCAAACTAAAGGGCATGACTAGCCATTCAAAAATAGCTTTTTTTGACTTGAAGGTAGTTTTCCATACATCTGTTGGTTCTATTGAGACCTGATGGTAGCCAGACTTCAAATCAATATTATTGAATTATTTGGCCTCCTTGAGATGATCAAGGAGATCATCAATTTGGGGAATCAAGTAACAGTTATTGATTGTGATTTGATTTAGGGCACGATAATCAATGTAGATTCGCCAAGTCTCATCTTTCTTCTGCACAAACATAATTGGGATTCCACAAGGTGAGGATATGGGTCGGATGTGCCCCTTGTGAAGTAGTTCTTGGATATGATGTTTGATTTCCTCATTTTATAGCAAAGAGCGGTGATAGAATGGCCCATTAGGGTCAGATCAATTGGATGCTTGACATGGCAGTGCAAAGGTACCCCAATAGGTGATGAGAAGATGTATTTATATTCTTCCATGACCTTATCCATTTTCTTCTGCTATGTGAAGAGTGAGCCATGAAGGCCATGGATTTGGTTGTAACCTTTCACTCACTTTGAGAGTGGATCATGAATAATACAAAATTCCCAATATGAGAAATTACCTTCCTGCATTGCGTGGCAAAGATCAAGGAAATAACACTAGGTGGGACTACCTCAGATATCATGTACAATTTTTTTGTTCAGAGTAGTTATAAAACTGCGAGGCTTAGACTCATATACAGTATAGAGTTTCCATAAATAATATTGGACCAATAGAACATCACAAATGTCAAGGGGAGAAACATAAAAAAATACCTCATCTTTGAATGGCTTGATTCCATACAATAGGCGACATTATTGGCTAATGAAAAGATCACTTCCTTGATGGAGCAATCCGATGGTGTAGGGCTGTGGGTGCGGCATTGTTGGCAGTGCTAGCCTCTTGATGAAATCTACTGAGATGGGGTTCTTATGGATACCTCTATCAATGATGAATTACAATGGAATGATTTTTAGCCACATCTTTGAATGAAATAGGTGATTGCCTTCCTCTAGATCATCAAGTTCATCGGGCTAGATATTGGTGGTAGCAACGGTGGCACTGGGTTCTGCATCATTGATCTGTCTCCCCTTTTCTAGTTCTAACTTAGAGTCAGAACCCGCATCTGATTCAAAGTCTTTTACCTCAACCAATAATGACTTCTTTGATTGGAAATCAATAGTGTTATTCTAGGGGCTCTTATGGAAGTGGCACCACTTCCTGATATCTTTCATCGTCTTCCTATTATCCTTGCTTGATTCTGGTTTAGACTGGTTTTCCTGAGGTTGCACATATTTTCTTTGTCATTTTTTCTGTGGGTTGGAGATTCCCTTTCCTTTTTTCTACTGTGAGGGGTTCCTAGACCCAAACAATCGCATATTTTGTTTCAACTTCTTCTTGATTTTGACGACATATCGATAGGCCGCACCCAAGGATGAGATGTCCAAAAAATCAATTTTTGTATAGATGTATCTATGCAGACCTTCATGGTACATGAGAACCATACGTCTCTCAGAACCTTTGATATCCATATTGGTGCACATGATATGGAAGACATTCGTGAACTCTGGCACTATTTGTGTTGGAAGATTGATTGTTGTCATTGATGTCAACCCTAGTCATGGGTTTTGGACCACAATATTGATGAAGGTATTTGGACATGAAGGAAAATTCACATGCATATACAACACCCATGTATGGATAGTATACATCATGTTGTTTCCTGTGGTATGTGGCATGTCACGTGGATCCTCATGGTTGAGGATAAATGAATTTTTGAAGATAACAAAGTGAATTGAAGAAGGAAGTACTGAAGATAGTTAAAGAAAAGAATTACAAAATAAGAAAGTGTCGGGTCGGCCCTAATTTTAAAAGGAAGTGACATAAATGATATAAATACACATCATTATACATTCATTTGATACAATTTGAATTTCAGAGTAAATCAGAAGTAAAGAAGGACGGATTTCAAGGGAGGATGAAGTCTTTTGGTGAGGTGTTCTAAGGTATGTTATTTTCAGGTCATCTTACCATTTTTGCTAAAAACAAATTTCTAGAACGATTCAGATGGTGAAATTGTTATGGTATTGAGAAGTCATATCAAGGTACCCGTGGTAAAAATTTGAGATCTAGATTTGAAATAATTATGGAGATACCCTCTGTGTAAGATAGGGTTTGTGATCAGTCCTGAAGCTAGTCAATAAACAGGTGTTCCGAGTAAAATAGTCATAACTTCTTAATCGAGAATCCAAATGACGTGGGAAAATTTTCATTGGAAATAGTACGAAATTTAGTTTCTTGTGTGCGAGTTTTAGAATCAGATGTTAATTATTGAGTGCAGGTCATTATGTGCAAGTTCACTCTCCGGAATAGACCAGAATTGAATAAAGTCTACCATTCTTTCTGTAACTTATTTTTGAGGAGGATTCATAGAGTGAAACTTGGAGGAGTTTCAGAGAATACATTGAGTAATGTTATCTATAGGATCATAGTACTCCAAGAATTGAAGAATTGCAGAAATTGAAGAAGTCTCAGGAAGCATTATCAGGTTCTATGTGATGATTGGTTGATGGTGATGATTTAATGTAAAGTTTTATTATCTCTCATATGTTCTTGGGTGGAAGGAAGGGGCAAGGATGGAGAGTTCAACTCTCTCTTTATATTGGAGGATTGTATCTTCTTCTTAGATTTTTATCCCTCCCTTTACATTTGGAAGCTGTAGCTACCTCTAGAAGTCATTACTTCCCTTGAACAATAACTATTGATTATTTCGCATATATTGTGCATGGTGTATTATGGTGTATTGGTGTAACTCTTATACTATTGTTCATTGTTCATTGGATATAATTGAATGGTTTAAGTATAAGTTGAAAAATGTTTTAAATTGTACTTGATACTGATTCACCCCCCTCTCAGTATCAACAATTGGTATTAGAGCGGGTTACCTTCAATACAGTTTAACCACTGGAAGGAAGATCCTATGCAGAAATGGAAGGCAACATTCCAAATGGGATTCCACCATTTGATGGAAGAAATTTTGAATACTGGAAAAATAGAATGAAATCTTACTTGAAATCTCTTGGGGCAGATGTTTGGTTCTCATTTTATTCAGGATATAATGCTTTGAAGAAACCATAGACTGCAACTCAGAAGGAAGCAAAAAGGAACAACAAACTAGCAATAGATACCATCCTGGATGGATTGATATATTCAGAGAAATCCAAGATGGGATCATGTGCATCAACAAAAGATCTTTGGGACAAGATACAAGAACTTTATGCAAGGGAAGAAGCAACAGAAGAAGAAGAAGTTGAAGAAGATTACAACATCTCAGATTTCAAAGAAGAAAATAGAGGTCAGTTCTTTTTATTTAATTGTGAAGGAGTAGGACATGTTGAATTTGAATGTCCTCATCCAAGGATTGAAAGAGATGAAAATGAAGAATAAGAAAATCATGAAGTAGAAATGATTCAACAAGAAGATGAGAATCTTAAAAAGTTGAAGCATGTTGAGATTGAAAATAGCAAGCTCAAAGACATGCGTAGAAAACTAAGAAGTGAATTGGGTGATTATGAAAAGACAGCTGTAAGCTTAAAGAAACAATTAGAAGACTTTCAAAAACTAAGAGAAGAAACCATTTCCTTGAAAACTCTACTCGAAGAAGAAAGAAGAATAACAGAAGTAAAGAAGGTCCAAATGATAAAGAAAGAAGAAGATTGTGAGAAACTTGAACACAAAGTTGTCTCATTGAGGAAGAGCTTAAGAAACTCTCAAGTGCCAAAAGAATTAACACATCTTGGATGCATGGGTGAAACTTCATACAAAGAAGATGCAAATACCAACAAGAAGGTTGAAGAAAGAGCTACATAGACAATTGATGAGAAGTGGACCATGATACCAGAAAGAATGAATGACTACAAAAGAGATGAATATCCAAGAAGATCTCCTACCTTCAGGAATCAAAGAAGCTTCAATCAGTATGAAGGAAACTATAGAAGAGTAAATCATGAACCCATATGGACTACATCACAAAGAAGGTCACTTACTCCCAGGTATCAAAATTTCTTTTTTGGTCATTGTTATACTTGCAAAAATTTTGGACATAAGGCAATTAATTGTAGAATCAATGAAAGGAACAAATATGCAAGAAACATGAATGGTGTAAACAAAAGATATGTAAATAATCTTTGATTTGTCAACATAAGTTATAATTCATTTTACCCATTGATGGACAAAAATATTGTATGCTACAAATGCAATTATCTTGGTCACAAAGCACGAGATTGCATATATATGAATGAAGATGTCCCTATGCCAACCATAGTATGGAGA
>ML779856.1:320406-347112 GCA_009831015.1 Picea engelmannii
CTTCACACATGACCGGGGATCAAGACAAATTCATCAGCTTGAAGAGAAAGGGTGGCAATGTTGCATTTGGAGATGACTCATCTGCCAAAATACTTGGAGAAGGTGTAGTAGATCTTGGAAGAAAAAATGTAAAAGCAAAGAATCTTCTATTGGTTGAAGACTTGAATCATAATCTACTCAGTGTTAGTAAAATGTGTGATCAAGGATACACTCTTACATTTGACTCCCGAAAATGTAAAGTCAAAGAAAATAACTCAGGAAGATTGGTTGCAACTGCAACAAGAATATCGAACAACATATACATCCTAGACATGAAGAAGACAGAGAAGATAAAAGCCACACAAAAGGATTATAAGGAAGAAAAAGTCCAAAAGACCAAAAATAAGGATGAAGTATTATTGAGTGCCACATGTTCAGGGGGAGCAGCCCCAAAAAAGAGAGTTACATCTTTCCATTAAACTTAGGGGGAGCAACCCTAATCTTTTCCATTGATGTCAAAGGGGGAGAGAAATTGGGATCATGATGATAAGGGGATCATGAGTGTTTCCATTAATGACAAAGGGGGACATTGTTGGAAGATTGGTTGTTGTCATTGATGTCAACCCTAGTCATGGGTTTTGGACCGCAAGATTGATGAAGGTATTTGGACATGAAGGACAATGCACATGCATATACAACACCCATGGATGGATAGTATCCATCATGTTTTTTCTGGTGGTATGTGTCTCGTCACGTGGATCCTCATGGTTGAGGAGAAATGAATTTTTGAAGATGACAAAGTGAATTGAAGAAGGAAGTACATGTAAGCCCTGAAGATAATTAAAGAAAAGAATTACAAAATAAGAAAGTGTTAGGTTGGCCCTAATTTTAAAAGGAAGTGAAATAAATGGTATAAATACACATTATTATACATTCATTTGATACAAGTTGAATTTCAGAGTAAATCATAAGTAAAGAAGGATGGATTTCAAAGGAGGATGAAGTCTTTTGGTGATGTGTTCTAAGGTATGTTATTTTCAGGTCATCTTACCATTTTTGCTATAACATTTTTTCTAGAATGATTCAGATGGTGAAATTTCTATGGTATTGAGAAGACATATCAAGGTACGTGTGGTAAAAATTTCAGCTCTTTATTTTCTATAATTATGGAGATACACTCTATGGAAGATAGGGTTTGTGACCAGTCCTAAAGCTAGTCAATAAACAAGTGTTCCGAGTAAAACAGTCATAACTTCTTCATAGAGAATCCAACTGACGTGGGAAAAATTTCATTGGAAATAGTACGGACTTTAGTTTCTTGTGTGTGAGTTTCAAAATTGGATGTTAATTATTGAGCGTGGGGCATTATGTGCAAGTTCATTCTCCGGAATAGACTAGAATTGAATAAAGTCTACCATTCTTTCTATAACTTCTTTTTGAGGAGGATTCAAGGAGTGAAACTTGGAGGCGTTTCAGAGAATACATTGAGTAATTTTATATACAAGATCAGAGTACTCCAAGAATTGAATAATTGCATAAATTGAAGAATTCTCAGGAAGCATGATCAGGTTCTATGTGATGATTGGTTGATGGTGATGATTTAATGTAAAGTTTTATTATCTCTCATATATTCTTCTGTGGAAGGAAGAGGAAACGATGGAGAGTTCAACTCTCTCTTGATATTGGAGAATTGTATCTTCCTCTTGGAGTTTTATCCCTCCCTTTACATTTGGAAGCTGTAGCTACCTCTGGAAGTCATTACTTCCCTTGAACAATAACTATTGATTATTTCTCATATATTGTGCATGGTGTATTGTGGTGTATTGGTGTAACTCTTATACTATTGTTCATTTCTCATTGGATATAATTGAATGGTTTAATTATAAGTTGGAAAAGTCTTTAAAATGTACTTGATACTGACTCACCCCCCTCTCAGTATCAACAGTTTCGTCTCTTTTCGACCGCATTGTGGTCCATCTTGTATACAAGTCCTCATAACTTCCAATAGGGTAGTATTGTTCCTTAATAGCATCACTGAAGGAAACCTAAGTGGGTGCAACTAAAAATAATGTGGATCCCTTTATTTCATTTTTCTCACAGAAAGTCTCCCACCAACATTTGACATAGGGGACGGCCTTGAGGAGCGCAAATGTAATATTTTCTCTATCGAAAAAGTTGTGGACAGAAAAATACCCTTCTAGAAGGTTTAGCCATTTATCTACGACATCAACATCTATTTGAACTAAAAATATAGGAATATCAAAATTGATTTGTACTTTGAATGGGGTGGCGCCTCCTTTTGAGGGGGATGCGTCACTTGTCGACAGTCGTCGAAGGATTTGTGAAAAGTTTTCCATCATTTCATTCCTTTGTCACTCAAGGGCTTCCTTGAGCAATATTTTGAAAGGATCTCCTGTCTCGTTGTCCACCCACCATGGACATTTTCTGGGGCGTGCAAGAGAAATTTTTATCAATAGAAACAATATAGAGACCCAACTCTATATACCTTGACCACGTTAGGGACATGCATTAAAAAAATGACAAGGAGTAGACTGCTCTGATAACACTGCTCCAAATTTATGAGAAGAACAAAATGAAACCACAGATTTATAACATTAAAACAAAGAAATAATGAACAATAACATATATATAGTAAACATTGTCTTCTATTAAATAATAAATATGATGAAAACTATAAAGTATTGACTGAAACAAGCTTGCTATAATGGTGGCCACTTATCTCTGAGAAGAGAGGTGATGGCTACACTCATTTGCGAGAAGATGAGTACAATGAGGCTTTGAAGGAATTTTTAAAATAAACAAGAATTCCAAAATCCTAGACATCCAAAAACCTAACCCACCCTAGGAAATGAAGCTCCAAAATTCAGGTGGGCCCCGTTGGGGTAAGTTAGTACATCAACTTACCGAGGTTGTAACTTTTGCATACGATCTATGTTTTGAGCATATGATAGCTCATTGGAAAGGTATTGACAATGAATTTCATTTAGGGGGATCAATCAAGGCCTTTGAATATCATTGATGTCCTTGATCATGGAAAATCATCATTTAGGCCCTCAAAATGGCCTTGGAAGTTCAGGAACTGAAAACTGCTAAAAATAGTAAGTTGCCAAAAAATTGTTTTGAGTTAGTTGGACAAGGTGGGTTGCCAACGATATCCTCCTAGATAAATAATACCAATGAATAAAAATAAAAATCCATGCATAATGAAATTCAATACCATTATCCTGAGCCTCGATACAGTCTATCAAAAATTGATTGACCAAGAAGGTGGCCCAATTCATTTGGACCCCTTCGGAACATTTTTTTTGGGTTGCGATCACTATGGACAATAATTTTCACTTAAGACACTTGAAAAACAATTTTTATTCTAATAACTACGTGAAAAGTAAAAAAAGTTCCATCATTGATGTTCATGACATCCAATCCCCCTTCCCCGCTAAAGGTGTGAAACTTCTCCTTCATGGATTCTGAGAGGGCTCTCTCCCCTACTTTGTTGAACAAGGTGGACATATCCTATATTTCTTCTAGTAGCCAATTAATCCACACAATCAATGTAGTATCAGTTAACACTTGTGGGTCAAGCCACAATGTACCCCCATGGATGGAACTCAATAGTAACTTAACACATGCATTGATTTCCAGGATGCATCCAAAGTGTGGAACCTCTAGTAGGTTCAATATTCCCAACTTATCGAGTCCTATTTCCCACACCTATGTTTCCAACACTATCTCTCCTATTCCTAGTATGCTCTTAGTGAAAAATTACTTTCCCTGTCCATCTCGAAAAACTTTTACTCATTTGTGATATCATGATCCATAAACTTGAGGGAAATGACCTTACCAAGAATGTCTCCTTCCACACTTACACTATGTGTTATTGGTGAGGTTTCCAATGATTATTTCCCATATGTTGGTACTTTGAATTGTGACACATCGTCTTTCCTTGGTGGGATATAATATATGTGGAAGATTGCTTGTGAAGCTGAAGTTCTAGGTGTTTCCTTGACCTCTGGTGCAACTGATGGTCGTTTTGCTTTCTTTTGTTCCGATGTTGATTCTTCTCTAGCCTTCAGTAGTTTCATGTGATAGGTTTCTTTACTTGCTCTGTGTGTGTTGGGGTGATTTTAGTGCTCTGAGTCACCCTGGTTTTCTCTGGTTTTCTTTGGTTCACTCTCACTTGCATGAAACTCTTGGTAACAATGATTCATGCTTGGAGACCCTCAACTGTTTTTGTACCTTCTTTCCAATTGTTCCTGTCTCTTTATGCCTTAACTCACTTGTCCAATCCACCAACGTGGTTTATGAATGGTTAACTAAATTCATCTTTATTACCAAATCCATCATGTGATTTTTTCCTTATACTTCCAATCTGTCGCGATTTCTGACGAATTTTATGATAATTTAAGATTATACAACGTATTTATAACCTGTCATTACCAATTTTTATCTATCATTTCCTTTCTTTAATTCCCTTTAATGATCCTTTCAGTACCATACTGCATAACTTTTCTTGCATGAAAATCCAAATAATGTGACTACATTCTCAAACAAAAATCTCGTAGTTATTTTTGTAGTTCATTTTGTTACTGGTGCTACTTCTTCCCATATAGTCAAATACTCCATCGAAACAATTATTTACCTTGCACCTGATCTTCTTGCTTGTCAGTTAATTGGCCCCACAAAGTCTATGTCCCATTTATCAAATGATCGCAATGTAACCTATGGGTTTAAAGGCATTTTATCCCTCTTGGATGGCTTTCCCACTGTTTTACATACATCGCATGACTAACACTATTCCTTAGCATCTTTGTGAAGTGTGGGCCTCTAGATCCCTGTGCATAAAAGTTTCTATGTAATTGATTTCCTCGCATAATGTCATATTTCAATACCGTTATGTGCTTATGTGAGTATCATCAGTCTTTCATGTTCCAACACACATTGTCTCAATATTCTGTCTGCTCCTAACTTCTATAGATTCCCTGCAATCAGCTGGTATTTCACTTCTTTCACTACCATTTCATTCTTCTACACCATTGTCATGTCTGACAGAGCCATTCATGTACTTAGAAAACACATGATTTCCAAGAAGTAATCATCCACAATTTTGATTGCAAATAGTTTTAAATCTGGTAAGATGTCATCTAAATTGCCCGCATCTTCTCTTGATAGTATGCACAATAGATGACCTGGTCCTGATTTCAACTTCTCTAGTTTCACCACAACCTCAAAGTTGCATTCCTAAAACAAGAGCATCCATCTACATATTCTCTCCCCCAACAATGGTTTATTCACTAAATATTTTAGAGAAGAATGATCTATATACATATTAAAGTGAGATCCCAATAAATAATGTTTGAACTTTTGTAGCACATATACCATTTCCAATCCTTCTCTTTCTGTAGTGGTGTAATTCTTCTCTGTTATGGACAACTTCCTACTTTCAAATGCAATTTGGTGATCTATGTCTCCTTCCCCTGGTTGAGAGAGTACTGCACCCAATGCTATGGACGATTCATCTACGTAAACATGAAAATCCTTATTCCAATCTAGGAAAATTAAAATCGGCCTGGTCATGAGTTGTTTCTTTAAAGTTTCCAAACCCTTCTGGAAATCCTCATTCCATTGGAACTTCACTTCCTTCTTCAACAACTTTTCCATCGGTGTTGTAATATACACATATCCTTTGATAAACTTCCTATAATATCTTGTTTGACCTATAGTTTCCCTCAACTCTCTAACTGATGTAGGTGGTTCTAAATCCATAATTACTGCAACCTTGGTTGGATCCACTAGTAATCCTTTCCTACAGACTACATGGCCCAACAAAATTTCAAATGGTGTGAAAAAAATACACTTCTTCAAGTTTAGTGAAATATGACACTATCTACACCTATCCAACATTAGCATGCATACTTATATGTTATCCTTTAGTAGACTGAAAAAATTCAAATCATTTAAGTATACTTCAAGGAATTTATGGATAAATTCCTTGAACGTTGCCCATAAATATGAAAAACATTGTAGGGGCATTCTTCAATCCAAAGACCATTATTGTATACTAATAACTTCCCCACTCTTTCATGAAAGTAGTCTTGTATCGATATTCCTATGCATTTTTTATGTAATGGTACCTCAAGAATCCATCTGTGAACAAGTATGTCTCTTCGCCTCCTGTATTATCCAATACCTTATATGTGAATGGTGTTAGAAATGGGTCATGTAAAAACACATCATTCAACTTCCTCAGATCGATGCAAATCTTGATTCCTCCTTTCTTCTTGTCTTGCACTACTATTGAACCGATCCACTATGATTCCTCAATGGGTTCAATGATCCTTGCATCCAACATTCTATCTATTTCGGCTTTCTCCTTCTCCTTGTACTGTGCATTTAACCTATAAGGTCTTTGTCACACTGACTTAGCACCTACTTTCAATGGAATATTCATCTCACCGAAGTCCCCAACTATCCCCTTAATCTCTAAGAATGTAGTTGGGAATAGGTCATGATATTCACACAACAATCCTACAATTTTCTCTACTATCTCATCACTCCATTAATCCCCTATCTGCACAAACTTGGGATTCTTTATCGTCCAAATGTTTACCTTTCACATCTTTATGGGCTATGTGTATGCGAAAAACTCAAGCTCTTTCCCTTCTACTTCTTTTTCTCCTTGTGTTTCAGGTACTTGTACATTCTTGGGAAATTTTTCATCATGTTATTCCTTAGCATCACTATATCACTCCAATAACTCATGGATAGTCATCAAGTATTTGTGCGTATTACAGACTGGTACCACCTCCATCGACCCTTCTACTGGAAAATATTTTCATTCCAATAAGATGTAGCGCTGCATCCATTAATGTGGATTCATGTTCAAATGTGAATGCTACCTTGAATATTTGGACAAAATCGCCCCACCTTGTTGTATCTTTGCGCATTTCCACTTCCAAATACCATTTCTTCATAATTGTGTCCAGTGTATGTATAAATATATGCGTCCATTTCATTTACAATATTGAAATCCATAAGGTTCTGCACTAGTCAACATGACCTACTAGATCACTTTCCCCTGTATACGTATATGTAATATTTTCTACCTCAATAGAAAATATCGCTTGCATTGGCCTTCTACACTATGGAGAGACTTTCATCCCCTCTCTATGTGCATCCCACCATCTGGCTGGAGTGTGTTTTAGGACAACATCTAATGCTAAAATCCTTTTTTTTTTGGGTACTTGTAACTCAAATTCCTTTAAAAACAAACTTATATCAGTCAATCCATCACACTTGTGTGGATCACATAGATCTTTTCCATCCCAACGCAAGGATCAGGTCATGCGTGCAGATCGTCTAGTTGAGATTTCATGCATCCCCTGCTACAAATTCTTTGGACCTTCCTCAAAATATGATGCACATGAATTGATACTTCTCTAATTGAGTGCACCATCTGCATTTGGGTTTACATAATCATCCATCCATGTAGTCATGTTATATAAATTGTCAATGTCATTTCCTCTTGCTCGCTCTATGTATCCCTTTCCTTCCATTGGGTCCAATGGTGTAGTAACTCACAAATCTATTACTTCAAATATCATTTCCCTCCTCTTTAGGTTTATGATTTCCTAGTTATGAAATGGCCATTCCAGTACCATCAATGTTGGATATGGTTGAAAATCATCCATGATATCAATAACCTGAAAGTCTGCCACACTGTGCATTGAATCGATGTTCACATGTACTCTTGTCAATCGACCAATCGATACTATTTTGTATTGATTCGCGAGCCTTAAATGAACATGAGACCATACCATACTATATTGGGTTTTCCCATCATGTTCTAGGTATATTTAGGTGTACCATTCTCCATTTGTGATCCATAGTATGTAAGCATCACATGAATATAAATACTTAAAGGAGAAAAACTCAATTCTAACTTAATAGTTTTGTTTACTAAATTCGACAATTAAAATTCTAATCTAAAAATGACTAACCTAATTGACAAAAAATCAATTTCATCTCAACAAGCATTTCTAAAAAGCCAAATATAAATTCAAGATAAATCTAATGACATACAAGTGTAAGAATATAGATGACTAAAATCCTTTTTAATATTTCGCCAAATTCATTGACAACTTAATTATCTCCGCTATGTATGAAAAAATTTAATATCAATAAAAATTATGCCACTCTACTACACCTGTCTAGTTGTATTATTCTATAGCCACAATTATTATTTTCAATTATTTAATTCAATAGTACAATTGATATGATCATCGTGGTCATAATCTCTTATGAATATAAAAAAATCATACATACATTACCATACTTATAAATTCACATTCCATACTAAAGTCTTTATTTATTGGAATTAATAATTTAAAACTTATACAATTACGAAGGCCAATAAATCAATAAAATTCCTAGTCTCACACTATTCCAAGATTTTATCTAATAATTGAAAGTCAAGATGTGTCTATTAACATAATTACTCTACATATTTTCAATTGTTCAAGGATTTCATTATTTCACTACCACTTAAATTCCTTATGATAATTATTAAGTCAATTCACTAAATTCTATTTTCAGCTACCACTTGAGTCTTATGATTCCTTAGATAACTTGATATAATAATTAATTACTCTATAATATTGTTTTCCTTTAAATATTTCACTATCTTATGTCAATTTGTTAATACAATTCCATTGAAAGCAAAGTGAAATTTTTACATCTAGGTGATTCTTTAAAAATCAAATTAATGGAAGGACTAATCAACCTACTCTCTAACTAATTTATTTATGTATACCATTAAACTCTAAGGAACGTACCTTGATGTAAGATGGACTTGTAAATGTATGTTATATTATTTTATCACATATGGTGTTATATTAATTATGACATTATTTAATGTTACCATCTCCGAGAATAATCTACTGAACAAAATAATAACATCCTAAACATCATTTCAAGTATCATCGATTCCTCAACACTAATTCACTTAACAATTAAATTTGGACTATTATTAATTCTTCATTAGTAACCTTGGTGAGCTACAAAATTTTGATCATCAAATAAAACTAAGGAATAAACTTTGTGTATCATTATAAGTATAAACATGACCATACATGTTCACCGAGAAAAGATAACATCCTAATCAACTTCTCTCGGTATTTTTCTTTCTTAAAAAATATGACATAATGATAAACATGATTACTATTATTTTAAAATTAACTATCGTGAGCTACATAATGTGATAGTTATTAAAATTTAAGGAACAAAGTCTTTGCATGAATACAAATGTAAATTTGATTGATATCTACTCGACCTCTAAGAATGGGATTCGATAATTACAACCGATGTTAGGGGAAAATATAACATAAAATACATGTTATGTAATCAATTGTCATTATCAAAGGCGATGAACTATCGGTTTCCACGTTTTGAAGCCTGTGTGTAAGATGGAAGTTGTTTCGTAAATCTATAAGTAAAAGTGGTACAGATATAATTTCATTCAATGTTTAGGGAACAAATCATGGATTGGAAGGACAAGTTAACCACAAAAATATGAGAACCCCAATAACAACATTCTACACAAATCTGTATCCAATTATATCCAATTAAGTTTGGGCATACAGGAGAGCATTCATTCTAGTCGATAACTAAATTCTAAGTCACTATGATCCATGCCTCACTAATATTTCGTATTACATATCATTTATACAACAATAAGATATTAGAGGATGAGAGGATCATGCTAGAATTCCTCTCTGAACATGATCGATACTCTCTAAGTAAATCTGAAATGCTCGATCCAGAGATTCATAAGAAAGTGACATGTTGAACGAAATCATGATGTTGTCAGGGTAATGATGTAGTCAAATAGCTGGAAGGAGTGTAAACTCCAGTGCGACTAGAATCTGGAGTGAGTGTAACTCTGAAATTTCTAATAGAGACATCACTGTTCACTGCAGTGTAACGGTCTCATAGGAAGAAAGATAGTTAGCGACAAGTCTCCCATAAATATTAGAATTAAAGATCTTCTACATGATTAATCAGATTGGGCGGTGACAATGAAACTTTGAAATCCTTAGCAAAGAAATCAAGTCAATGAGAGAACAGTTTGGAATCCGCTGTGAGATAACCCTCGTCCGACACCTACAGAGAACTCAATTCAATTACAAGTGATAGATATGAAATATAATGTCGCAAAACAAATACATGAAATACATCGTGCATACACCTCAAAGAATCATGAAAGGCTAGTTGGTAATCCATGGGTCCTTTCTTTTCCACAACTTTGAAAGGTCCCACAAACCTAGGACATATTTTATCACCCTTTCCAAAGTTGATGGAAGTCTTATGCGATTTCACTCGCAAGAAAACTCTGTCGCCAACCTCATAAATGCAGTCCTTGTGATGAAAATCAACATAACTCTTCTGCCAATATTACACTTCTTTAATCCTCTTTATTTTTTATTGAATATGTTCTTCCATTTCTTGGATCACTTCTAGTCCTACCATAATCCTATCCTCTAGTATATTGCAACTTAGAGGCATCCGACATGGTCGTCCGTAAAGAAACTTGAAAGGTCTCATCTTAATCGTGCTCTGGTAAATTTTGTTGTATGCCAATTCTACCAATGGTAAGAATTCTTCCCTGTGTTTATGTTGATCCATTACATACATTCGTAACATATCCTCTAAAATCTAGTTTTTTCTTTCCATTTTTCCATCCGTTTTAGGGTGGTATGTTGTACTAAAATTTAGTTGTGTTCCCAAATCCTCTTGGAAACTAGTACAAAGTTGTCCTATAAACACCGATCCGCGATCAGATATGATATTTTTTAGTACACCGTGTAGTCTCACAATGCCACTGACAAAAAATCTAGCTATGTACAATGCCTAATATGTCATACACACTAGAATAAAGTGTTCACTCTTCATCAGAGTGTCAACTACCATAAAAATAGAGTCGTGTCTCCTTTCCTTTAGTTTCAATCCGACAATAAAATCCATCGAAGTGAACTCTCATTTTGATTCAGAAATCGCATGTGGTTGTAACAATCCCTATGGATGTCTATGTTCATCCTTCACTTGTTGACATTCGAGACATATCGCTTCAAACTTAACTATTCCAGTCTTCATTCCTTTCTAGAAGAACAAAGGCTTAAGGTGTGCCTTCATCTTCGTGACTCTAGGATGAGCCATGTATACTACTCGATGAGATTCGTTTAAAATCAAAATTCTTAATTCATCATTAGGAAGTACATAAATTTCATTTTTAAACCTCAACAATCTGTCATTATCAAATGAATAACCTTCATACCTTGGTACCATCATGGTATCTTTTCCGGTATTATCCTTAACTTCTTTATACCAGTCATCATCTATTTGTAAAGCTGGAATATTTTCTTGATGATTCATATTAAGAGGTATTATTAAGAATATTCATGGTCTCTGACTCAACGCATCTTGTAATATGTTCACCATTCCTTTAATGTAAGTAATATTGAAGTTATATTCACTAAGTGGTTCTGACCAATGTGTTTATCGTGCATTCAAGTTACTCTGAGTAAAATTATGCTACAATCCATAGTGATCAGTCTTTAATTCAATTTTTTTTCCAATAAGATAATGTCTCCAAACTCTCAAGGCATAAACAATTGTTAGTAACTCTAAATGATGTGTTGCGTAATTCTCTTCATGCCTTCTTAATTTCCTTGAAATGTAAGGGATCGCTCGACTATCTTGCATAAAAAATCCACCTAAACCTTCCTTGGACGCATCTGTGCATACCAAGAATTCCCTGTCCATGTCAGGGACCTTCAATATTGGTGTTTTCGTTAATAACTCAGTATTTTTAAATTCTACCATGCATTTATTTTTCCATACAAATTTCTTGTTTTTCTTCTGCAATTCCATAATTGGATTTGCTATCTTTGAAAAACCTTCAATTAAGTGCTGATAATATCCCGCTAACCCAATAAAGCTATGTACTTCTTGTACATTCGTCGGTGTTGGCCATTTCATAATAGTCTCTACTTTCGCTGGGTCCACAACAATACCTTCCCAAGATATGATATGTCCCAGGTAATGAATCTTCATCTGGTAAAACAAACATTTTAATATCTTCTTGTACAACTTGTTTTCTATTAGACACTATAAAACTAACCTCAACTGTTCAATGTACTCTTCTTTTGTTCGAGAATAAATCATTATATCGTCGATAAATACTTGTACAAACTTGTCTAATTGTTTGTAGAATAACCCATTCATCAAGCTCATGAATATGCCCAGGGAATTCATCAGTCCAAACGGTAAAATAGTAAACTCATAGTGTCTGAATCTTGTCTTAAATGTGGTCTTACATATATCTCCTCCTTAATCTGTAACTGATGATATCATGACCTCAAGTAAATGTTTAAAAACATCGTTTCTCCCTTCATCTGATCAAACAAATCATCAATCGTTGATAACAAAAATAACTGGTGCACCCTACGATGATACGATTGGACGTATAAGTCCCAAATCCAACAACTCCTGCAATTCCGGTGTCAAAATATGGTATGGATTTCTTGCAATAGGTTTAGTTCTAGGTTTTAGATCTAAACTCCAATTCTCTTTCTAGAAACAAACCTGGTAATTCCCAAGGAAATACATCAGTAAACTTCAATACTACAAGAAGATTTTCTAATCCTTTTGTGTCCCCCTTTTCATTAAGCGCTAAGATGGCGTATAGCTTACACCCATTGCACATACTTGTATGTCATTGTAAGGAAGAAATAAACCTCAACGACACTCCCTGGTTTCTTCTTACAATTACTCTACTATGTCCCAAATCATTTATTAAACTTAATTGTCTCATATTGTAGTTAATTATCACCTCATGCAATTCTAACCAATCCATTCCTATCACTATAATGTAATATCTCAATATTGTAATATATAGGTTTACACTTGTCAAGAAGTCACCCAAGTTAATGTTACAATCCTTAACCTTTCCTCCAACCTTTTTCTTGGAGCCAAATACCATTTCCACATGTCTAAACTCATCTTGTTTGAATGAATTCACCTTAATTATTTTAAGCACAACACTACATATAAAACTTTCACTAGCTCTTTGGTGCAGACCCCCAACCTGTAGGCTGAGATCTGCTCACAGGATCGTTCTAATCTTCCCTTGAGTCTAATTGACTCTTTGATTTCCCCTCGGGAAATACCTTTCACACACAATTGTGTAACCACAGGTCCTTATGGGTGTGCCCACGTGATCAAACACGAAGCATCAACCCAAATCTCCTGACTCGAAATAGGATCACGTCCTTCGCAAATTCGGGACTTCGGGTTTCACGATTTCGTGACCCCTGATGTCGAGGGTTCCTATATCTACAACCCTCGAAACCCAAATTGCTGAACTCCGATGTACTCAGCAAATATTGGCTTCCCAATGCACTTCTCACCTTATCGGGGTTTTGAACTTCATGATTTCGTGAATCCAGATGTAAGGCTCTCCATCCTTTGACCTCTGAACCTCGAAACAGTTAACAAGGTTTGACTTCGGCGATTGACGAAGACACGCCACCTATCACCCTTGCGGTTTTCTACCTTTGACGTAGACTCCTGCCACCTGTCACTCTTCTCGGCTTTCGAGACATTCACTCCCAAAGCGTTTCCTTCTCCGTTTCTCGACACCCGAAGTGCCGAAATCCCAAAACTCTAATCCAATTCCTGTCGCAACTCGCGACTTTGGGATTTTCGATTCACTGCTCTCAACTCCTCGTCGTTAGGATCCCCAAAATGCCAAAATGATCTGACGGCTTGTGCAAAGCACAATCGACGGTAAACGTTAATTCTGGATCCTAGAGTAGAAAGATCACCTGCCTCTAACCACCCTGCAACTTCCCTAGATCCTACGATTCTCGTGGTTTCGTGAATTCCCCACAGAGAATTTCGACCACTCATTTCTCCTTGATAATCCCTGTGAAATAACCCAAGGTTCTTCCACTAGAACTTAACTTCAGCTGGAGGACTTTGATTCTTGTCTCCCTTCGAATTAGCTTGACCTTGTCCTCCTTTGAACAATTCAATGACGCTGCCCCTTCTAAGATTTCTTCACAATTTCGAGTCTTCGAAAAGACTCCTACACGCACTCCTTGCAGAAATCCCTCAAATACTTTTAAGTATTTGAATTCTCGACTCTGTGCACCCTCCTGCAAAAACAGTCCTAAAATTTACCCCTTAGTAGATAAGTTCTGAGCTTTCAACTAGCCCACGCACACCTTGCACGGCTTTTGTGCTTCACCTGCACTTCTGCGGGAAATAAGAACAACGATATCTCTCCTGAGCTTTCAGAGATAAACTTTGAACCTTGTCGACGCACTCCTTGTGGACGATTTCACTGCACTCCTTGCAAGAACTTCTCTCACTCAGGAAGAGAAACATTTGAAACTCATTTTCTTTCTTCTTTCAGACTTCAAACATTCAACATGAAATCATACATTCAACACAGAATAACAACAAAAGTATAACAGAGAGAATAAAACAAATGTAGACATACCATTCACCATGTAAAGATAGAAAACATCATCACACCATGAAATTTGATTCAAAGCTTCCTATATTAATTCAAAGCTCCTATACATGGATTCTTCTCTACAACTCTCTACTGCAACTCTATGCTAATGTTCTAATAATCTCTAATTCTGATTGATACAATGATACAAAGATGAGGGTGTCTATAGTCATTTTCCCTCCTGTTCCTAAAACTTTCCAATCTAAAATTTAAATCTACCTACTTTCATTTACTATGCATAAATTCCTTAACTTTTTACAGATGAGAGCATTCACTCATGATCTGTTTACAATATGCGAGTACACCTCCTTTTAACCATTACATTTAGTGTTTTCAAAAATATCTCAAAACCTGAGAAAATGCGTGTTGCGCTTTCCAACTGTCTTTCGCCTCCACGCTCGCTTGCTGCTAACGATGCTCCTGCATCATACTCCCTTGCTTGAAAATTTTCATGAACTCCTATTCATGAGCTCTTGCACGTTCCATCCATGCTTCTCAATTTCTTCTTCATCTTCCTAGCTAGCATCTTCAACTAGATGTCCCTTCCATTTGACCAAGTATTCAAAATACTCCTCTCTCCTGGTCCTCTTGCTGACTCTCTTGTCAAGTATATTTTCCATCTGTGGCTTTTCAGATATAGGTAATTGTCTTGCCCATTGAACCTCTGTCTATTAATTGTCTGCTCCTACTTCTTCAGCTCTATAAGGGTACAAATCTGAGATGTTGAATATCAGTGAAATTCCGATCCCATCGGGTAATTCGATCTCATATGCATTTGCCCCAAATTTCTTTACGATCTTGCATGGTCCAATCTTTTTCATTTTTAGTTTGTTATATGTTCCCCTTGGGAACCTATCCTTCCTCATTTGTGCAAGAATCATATCACCAAATTCAAATTGAAGTTCTTGCATGTGTCGATCTGCTCTACGCTTGTATTCCTGGTTTGAATTCTGCAGTCGCTCCTTGACTTGGCTGTGAAGCTCCTTCATTGCTTCTGCAAATTTCTCTGCAGTAGCACTCTTGAATTCATTCTATTTCGAATCTTTCAATTCAGAAACTAATCTTGGCTGCATTCCATAAACAATTTGGAATTGACTTTGCCCTGTGCTTCTGTTGATCAAATCATTATAAGCAAATTTCGCCTGTGGCAGAATGTGATCCCACTGACTGTGGTGTTCAGTCACTAGACTCCTCAATAAATCTCCCAATCTCTTGTTCACAACTTCTGTTTGCCCATCCATCTGAGGATGATAAGCTAAGCTAAATGAAAAATTCGTCCCTAGCTTCTTCCATAAAGTCCTCCAAAAATGTCCCATGAACTTGGTATCCCAATTTGAAACTATACTTCTTGGCAAACCGTGAAGTCTGATGACTTCTTTGAAAAACAGGTTTGGAATATGTGTTGTGTCACTGGTTTTCTGACATGGTATAAAATGTTCCATCTTTGAAAATCTTTCTACCACCACAAAGATTGAATCAAAGCCTCTTTGCGTTCTCGACATCCCCAATATAAAATCCATGCTTACGACATCCCACAGTTTCTCAGGTATGGGTAATGGATGGTATAACCTTGTGTTTTGTATTTTTCCTTTTGTGTGCTAACAAATTCTACATCTGTCCACAAATATTTTGACATCTATCCTCATTCTTGGCCAAAAATATGAGCCATTCAGTTTTGAGAATGTATTATCATGACCGAAATGTCCGGCCAATCCTCCACTGTGTTTTTCTTTCAGCAGATTCTCTCTCATGGAGCATTTTGGAATACATAATTGATTTCCTCTAAATAACAATCCATATTGGATCATGTATTCGTTCCACTGGCTTCTGTCCCTAAGAATTAGATTCTCATATGTTTCATACGCTTCCTTAAAATTTGGATCATCCCTGTACATTTCCTTGAGATTATCAAAACCCAAAGTTTTGACTCTGAATTCCTACATCAGCAAACATTTCCTGCTCAAAGCATCAACAACTTTGTTAGCAGTTCCAGAAATATGCTTAGTTACAAAAGTAAAATTCTGCATGAATTCAACCCATTTAACATGTCTTTGGTTCAACTTCTCCTATTGATTCACGAATTGTAAAGCATGAATGTCACTGTACAAAACAAACTCTTTGGGAACCAAATAGTGTCTCCATTTCTTCAACACTTGTATGAATGCATAAAATTCCTTGTCATATGTTGAGTATTTAACCTTTGCTTCATTCAGTTTCTCACTGAAGTATGTGATTGGTCTATCATCTTGGCTCAAGACTGCTCCAATTGCAAATCCACTAGTGTCACACTTGACATGAAATGTCTTACTGAAATCTGGCAACACTAGAATTGGCTGTTCAATAATCTTTTTCTTCAGCAAGTTGAAACTTTTTTCTGCTTCCTCTATCCAATGAAAATATTTATGTCTTTTCTTCACTGTGTCCATCATCAGTGCGCTAATTCCACTGAAATTTTGGATGAATTTCCTGTAGAAACTAGCTAAACCATTGAAGCTTCGAACTTCAAATACACTTCTCAGTGATGGCCAATTCTTAATCGCATCCACCTTTTCCGGATCCATCTTCAACTCATTTGTAGAGATAACAAAACCCAAATAAATGAGTTATGTCCTCATAAATGATGATTTCTTCACATTTATCAGCAACTTCTCTTGCTACAATCTCCTCATTACTGTAGCTAAATGCTTTAAGTGCTCTGCTTTAGTCTTACTGAAAATCAATATATCGTCAAGATATACGATGACGAATTTTCCTATGAAATCCTTCAGGACTTCATTCATCAATCTCATGAAAGTACTAGGTCCATTCATTAAGCCAAATGGCATAACAAGCCATTCATATAGCCCTTCATTCGTCTTGAATGTTGTATTCCATTCATCACCTTCTCTCATACGAATTTGATGATATCCGCTTTTCAAATCAATCTTTGAAAAAAATCTTGCTCCACTCAAGCAATCCATCAAATCATCCATCCTTGGCAAAGGAAATCTATATCTGATGGTAATCTTGTTGATCTCCCTTGAGTCTGTACACATTCTCCAGCCTCCATCCTTCTTTGGGCTAAGCACTATTGGAACAATGCATGGACTCAAGATTTCTCGAACCAATCCCTTGTCGATTAAGCCCTGGACCTGTCTCTTGACTTCTTCATTCTCCTGCGGCATCAACCTGTATGCTACTTTGTTTGGTAAACTAGCTCCATGTATAAGATCAATGTGATGACTTATACTCCTGATCGGTGGCAACGAACAAGGTAGTTCGTCCACTACTATATCAATGAACTCTTCCAGCAGCTTCTGGATTTCCTCTGGTAAATCATCCACTCTTGTACTAGTTAAAACAATTCTAGGCTTCCTGACCACAATGAATTGTGTATCTTCCTTCTTCTTAACTTCCTTAAGAAGTTCCTTCCCACTCATGAGAAGTACAGTGTTGCTCACTTCTAGTTTCACTTCTTTATCCTTAATCGGCAACAACATGTGAGTTCTCCCATTCTTATCCAAGGTGTATGTGTTCTTTCTCCCATCATGAATCACATTCCTATCATATTGTCATGGTCTACCCAGCAATAGATGACAAACATCCATGGGAATGACATCACATAATATTTCATCCTTATATCCTCCTATTTTAAATTCAACTAAACATTGTTTAGTGACATTTACCTGATGTCCTTCTTGTAGCCATGAAACTCTGTATGGGCTTGGATGTACGATAGTCTCTAGCTCCAACTTCTCTACCATCTCCGTAGAAACGAGATTGTCTGTGCTACCACTATCCACGATGGCTTTTCATACCCTATCTTTGGTCTTGCAAGCAGTCCGAAATAGACCGTTCCTTTGGACTGGGTTCTCTGCCTCATTCTTTGGCTTCAAGAGAAATTTCCTCATCATCAAGGATCTTTCGCCCTTAACATCTTTTGCCTCAACATTCCATCCTTGTGCTTTGGCAATGTGAGTTTCACCTCCATCTTTCTTTCTATCTGGGCATTCATAGGATTTGCGTCCATTTTTCCCACAGGTAAAGCATTTTATTTCTCCACCTCTGCCTCTTCCTCTTCCTCTAGTTCAAGGAAAAGTATTTCTATCAGCATACTACCCTCTCTGTAAGCTTCCTCCTCTCTCATGCTGATTTTGAGGTTTCTTCCCCTCTTCTTGAGGTTTCTGAGCTCTGTCTTGGGAAATTGTCTTTCCTCTGGCTTGACTTCTACCTCTGCCTCTCTGACCTTGCTTCCGGCTCAACTTCTCTTTAGCTTTCAGAGCCATATGATAAGCATCTTCTATAGTCTGAATGATCATCATGCTCATCTCATCTTGGATGTCATATTGCAGACCATTCATGTATCTGGCAACCTTCTGATCATCGTTTTCCCGATGTCTTTCTCTGATGTTTATCTTGTAGAATTCTTCAGTGTATTCCTTCATTGACATAAGCTTCTGTCTCAAGTTTTGCATCCTCCGAAACAGAGTGATTTGATAATCCTTGGGGATGAATTTTGCCTTCATCTTTGCAACCATTCTATCCCAACTTTTGATTTTCTGCTTGCCCTTACAACGTTTGTCAGCCTGCAGTTCATCCCACCATAATGATTCATGCCCTTTAAGTCTTGTGACAACATGTTTGACCTTCCTATTTTCCTCGACATCCTCATAGTCGAAGTATTTATCCAAAGCTCTAATCCAGTCTAGAAGCTCTTCAACATCTAGGTTTCTCTCATACATGGGAATCTCCATTTTTTCCCTGGCACCTATCCTTGCAACAGAACTGAATAGGAATTCATCTGCTGCATATTCAACTATGACTTCTTCTCCTTCGTGTCCAGCTTCATTTTCATTGTCAACCTCACTGATATCCCTAGTGTCAACTGTGCGCCTATGTACTGTCTCCATGGCATCAAGCCTGACACGTAGTTTGCACATTTCCCTTTCCACTGCTGGATCAGGCATTGGTCTATCTCTTCTTCTTGGCGGCATGGCTAAGAAATATTCTTCCTTTCTCTACTACAGAAATCAAAGACTCTTTATGCGCTCTGATACCACAACTGGTGCAGACCCCCAACCCATAGGTCGAGATCCACTCACAGGATCATTCTAATTTGCCCTTAAGTCTAATTGACTCTTTGATTTCCCCTTGGGAAATACCTTTCACACACAATTGTGTAACCACAGGTCCTTATGGGTGTGCCCACGTGATCAAACATGAAACATCAACCCAAATCTCCTGACCTGAAATAGGATCGCGTCCTTCACAAATTCGGGACTTCGCGTTTTGCGATTTTGCGACCCTTGATGTTGAGGGTTCCCATCTCTACAACCCCTGAAACCCGAATTGCTGAACTTCGATGTACTCAGCAAAGATTGGCTTCCCAACGAGCTTCTCACCTTATCGGGGTTTCGGACTTTGTGACTTCGCGAATCCAGATGCAAGGCTCTCTGTCCTTCGACCTCCGAACCCCGAAACAATCAACAAGGTTTGACTCCGCCGATTGACGAAGACACGCCACCTGTCACCCTTGCGGTTTTCTACCTTTGACGTAGACTCTTGCCACCTGTCACTCTTCCCTGCTTTCAGGACTTTCGCTCCCAAAGCACTGCCTTCTCCGTTTTCCGACACCTGAAGTGCCAAAATCCTGAAACTCTAATCCAATTCCTGTCGCAACTCGCAACTTCGGGATTTTCGATTCACTGCACTCAACTCCTCATCGTTAGGATCCTCTAAATGCTGAAATGATTTGATAGCTTGTGCAAAGAACAATCGATGGTCCATGTTAATTCTGGATCCTAGAGTAGAAATCTTGCCTGCCCCTAACCACCCTGCAACTTCCCTGGATCCTATGGTCCTTGTGGTTTCGTGAATTCCCCATAGAGAATTTTGACCACTCATTTCTCGTTGATAATCCCTGTGAAATAACCCAAGGTTCTTCCATTAGAACTTAAATTCAGCTGGAGGACTTCGATTCTTGTCTCCCTTCGAAGTAGTTTGACCTTGTCCTCCTTTGAACACTTCAATGGCGCTACCCCTTCTGAGTTTTCTTCGCAATTTCAAGTCTTCAAAAAGACTCCTACACGCACTCCTTGCGACAATCCCTCAAATACTTTTAAGTATTTGAAGTCTCGACTCTGTGCACCCTCCTGCAACAACAGTCCTAAAATTTACCCCTTAGTTGATAAGTTCTGAGCATTTAACCAGCCTATGCACACCTTGCACGGCTTCTGTGCTTCACCTGCACTTCTGTTGGAATGAGAACAACAGTATCTCTTCTGAGCTTTCAGAGATAAACTCTGAACCTTGTCGATGCATTCTTTGTGGATGATTTCACTGCACTCCTTGCAGGAACTTCTCTCACTCAGAAAGAGAAACAATTGAAACTCATTTTCTTTCTTCTTTCGGACTTCAAACATTCAACATGAAATCATACATTCAACACAGAATAACAACAAAAGTATAAAAAAGATAATAAAACAACTGTAGGCATACCATTCACCATGTAAAGACAAAAAACATCATCACACCATGAAATTTGATTCAAAGCTTCATATATTAATTCAAAGCTCCTGTACATGGATTCTTCTCTACATCTCTCAGCTACAACTCTATGCTAATGTTCTAATAATCTCTCATTCTGATTGATACAATGATACAAAGATGAGGGTGTCTATAGTCGTTTTCCCTCCTGTTCCTAAAACTGTCTAATCTGGAATTTAAATCTACCTACTTTCATTAACTATGCATAAATGCCTTAACTTTTTACAGATGAGAGAAATCACTCATGATCTTTTTACAATATGCGAGTACGCCTCCTTTTAACCATTACATTTAATGTTTTCAAAAATATCTCAAAACGTGAGAAAATGCGTGTTGTGCTTTCAAACTGTCTTTTGCCTCCATGCTCGCTTGCTGCTTACGATGCTCCTGCATCACTCTTGGACCTATTAAAATACTAAAATGTTGATTGACAATCATACCTGACGTATCGAGCACATTAGATTGATGCTCAATCTGGTGGTTATTCACTGTTGCATGTATCGTGTGGGCCTTGCCCAAATATCCAATAGTTGGAGGTTTTGATGATCTGTAAGCTATTTCCTTCTCAACAGGACAACCTCTCTAATAATGTGGATTTCCACATGTCCAACATCCATTATTCGGTCCAGTGCTCCTAGTCCTAGAAGTAGAAGTTGTTGGTCTAGGAGATTGTTGTACTAGTATTTTCTACAGACCAGATCTAAACTATTGCTTTTGTTGTGGACGACATTTTTGTTGTTGATACTGTGTTTCTTTGTAAGGATTCCTTCGATGAGGATTATATCATCATGGTGTCGATAATACAAGTCCTCTGGTGTATCACGGTGCCTATAAGTTTTTCTAACTGGTGTCTGATGCTGCTGCGCTCCTGATGGAGCCTGTCTAGTTTGTATGGAAGGATTTATACCCTGACCCCCACTATTCACCTCTTCCTAAACAAAGGGCCTTCTAAATTGCATCGTGTAATGTCTGAGGCATCAAGATCCTCACTTTCGCATGGATGTTGAAGTTGAGGCCGAGCATAAACTTGTTAACCTTTAATTTCTTAGTGTTCAAATGTGGATCATATCTAAGTAGCTCCATGTACCTAGCCTCATACTACGGTACCGTATGACTACCCTATCGTAATGTGTTGAACTCATTAATCTGTCTCTCAATGAATTCATCAGACAAGTACCAGTCCTAGAATTGTTCCTTGAACAATTCCCATGACACGTCTTCAACGATCATGTTTACTTGAGGTAAGATTGTCTTCCACAAAAGTAGAGAACTCCCTTTCAGTTGAAATATCACCATGTGGAATTTCATGTTGGAGGTGTAATTGCGTAGTGTAGAGCACATTGCCATGTTCTCCAACCATGCCTCAGTGGCTAAGCCGTCTTTGGCACCCCAAAACTCGATAAGTTTCACTTTCTTGAGTTCTTTGTGTATACTACTACTACCTGCTAGAGTGCATTGTGAACCCTCATTAGGAACAGACTCGGCCCTCATATCGATCTAGGAATTTGATCAATGCCATTGAAATCCTCGGGGAGGATCTCATCATACCTATGACATCCCACTCAACAACCTGCTCATGCTTAGTAGTCTACTCCTCTCTAAGTGGAGTCGATCCCTCCTGTGTGAATTCTCTCAAAGGAATCATACCTCTTCCCCCTGCGTTCTATGACCATGATACCTATAATGAAAAAATCCAAATTTGTATTAGCAATACATATTTTATTTATAAAACAAAACAATGAAAGACATAATGAGTTCGTTTTCGCAGAGTTGAACCTATTCTGATACCATATTTAACATCCTCCATTTGTGATCCACAAGATGTAAAAAGCACATGAATATAAATACTTAAAGGGATAGAACTCAAGTATAACTTAATAGTTTTGTTGAGTAAATTCGATAATGTAAATTCTAATCTAAAAAGGACTAACCTAATTGAGAAAAAATCAATTTCATCTCAACAAGCATTTCTAAAAATCCAGATATAAGTTCAATATAAATCTAATGACGCATGAGTGTAAGAATATAGATGACTCAAATCCTTTTTAATATTTCACCAGATTCAGTGAAAACTTAATTATCTTCGCCATGTATGAAAAAATGTAATCACAATAAAAATTATGCCACTCTACTACACCTGTCTAGTTGTATTATTCTATAGCTACAATTATTCTTTTCAATTATTTAATTCAATAGTATGATTGATATGATAATCATGGTCATAATCTCTTATGAATGTAACAAAATCATACATACATTACCATATTTATAAATTCACATTCCATACTGAAGTCTTTATTTATTGGAATTAATCATTTGAAACTTATACAATTACCAAGGTCAATAAATCAAGAAACTTCCTAGTGTCACACTATTCCAAGATTTTATCTAATAATTGAAAATAAAGATCTGTCTATTAAGATAATTACTCTACCTATTTTCAATTGTTCAAGGATTTCATTATTTCACTACCACTTGAATTCCTTATGATAATTATTAAGTCAATTCACTAAATTCTATTGTCAGCTACCACTCAAGTCTTATGATTCCTTAGATAGCTTGATATAACAATTAATTATTCTATAAGATTGTTTTCCTTTAAATATTTCACTATCTTATGTCAATTCCTTAAAACAATTCCATTGAAAGAAATGTAAAATTTTTACACCAAGGTGAATCTTTAAAAATCAAATTAATAGAAGAAATAATGAATCTATAAGAGTAATCTCTAACTAACTAATGTATTTAAGTATACCATTAAACTCTAAGGAACATACCTCGATATAATATGGAATTGTAAATGTATGTTATATTCTTTTATCACATATGGTGTTATATTAATGACAACATTATTTAATGTTGTCATCTCCGAGGATAATCTACTGAACAAAATAATAACATCCTAAACATAATTTCATGTATCATTGATTCCTTAAGACTAATTCACTTAACAATTAAAACTGGGCTATTATTAATTCTTAATTAGTAACCTTGGTGAGCTACAAAGTTTTGACCATTAAATAAAAATAAGGAATAAACTTTTTGTATCGTTATAAGTCTAAACTTGGCCATACCCATTCACTGAGAAAAGCTAACATCCTGACCAACTTCTCTAGTATTTTTCCTTCTTAAACAATATCACATAATGATAAACATGATTACTATTATTCTAAAGGTAACTTTCGTGAGGTACATAATTTGACAATGATTAAAATTTAAGGAATATACTCTTTGTATGAATACACATGCAAATTTGACCAATATCTACTTGACCTCCAGGAATGGGATTTGATAATTACAACCGATAAAGAGTAATAACGAGTTTAACATTGCAAAAAACGCTACAATAAATTAGGATATTAACGATTAACACAAAAAATTCCTTTCTTACAATAAAAACTCAGAGAACCATCAACTTAAAATCACAGATTCGATAAAACTAAACTTAAAATATTTAAATACACAAACTACACAACAAAAGAATTGAAACTATAATAGTGTTGTTCGTGGAAAATCACCTAGAAATCATTCGAAAAGGAAATCTTAATCAATTGTAAGAAGCAAAGGATAATTCATATAGTCGAGATATTAAATATATATATCGAACCAAAAATATTTCACATGATTAAATTACATACAAATTTTATGTAAAATTATATTAGTTGAATACTAATCTTTACCTTGCCAGTATTAAGAAAGAATATAAAATTACATAAACATACTCATGGGTACTACAATGCGCTTAGCTTAAATTTACAGATAGCACAAAATACAATATTCAAATACGTTGACCAAAGCTTGATGTTGTGTGAAGATTATCTTGAATGAGAATTTGTGGAATGTCCTTTCTTTTCGCCTTGTTAATCCAAGGATTACACCGGTACTTCTCAGTCAATTATAGTTGTACTCTTCTTCCTTCTTAACCCCCCGAGATGAAAAGGGACCATATATAGTAAACCATAAACAATAGCACCAAAACTTGCCTTGCAAAGAAGATCTTCCACTCTTTGCAAGTCTTGGAACCCAACTCCCAACAAGTAAACTAGTTCATAAAATTTTTGACAACCTAACAATACTTTCCAAATGAGATCCCCTCTCCCTTTCTCTCCAATTATTTTATAGAAAAATTCTCATTTCCACATGTCCTCATGCACAAATAATTAATTTTTAATAATTTAATTAAAGGATTATTCACCCAATACATGTGTCACACTCTCCCAAAGTTGAACATGTTAACTCCCTTTTTATTTTATTTATTTAAGAATTTTCCCTCACATTCCCAAATGTGTTCCTATTTTTCCTCTTAGTTGTCTCTTAGTTCCCCAATCCCTCATTTATTTTGTGTTCCATAACTAGATCTTAGTTGAGTTGGACTGTGAGTCTTCTTTTAGTTAGGATTAGTGGTAGATTGACTCAAAGTGATACTATATGTGAACCACCTATTCTCTCATGTTTTTATTTTCTTTTATTTAAAAATCCATTTATTATTTTCACGCACACATGTGCATCTACCCACTTTATTTTAATTTCTTCATTTGCTTAACTTACTATTCTTAATTGCTTTATTCCCTCTCTATTGTTTAATTTAGTGAAACATCTTAGACTTAGAATCTTGTTATATTTCTTAGTTTATAATTTAATAATTAATTAAATACTCTATTCTAACAAGGTAACCAATTTTATTATGTTTTCTAAGCCATATAGATTTTTATTGACTCACAATTTAATTACGTGACATTCCATTCAAGGCACACCTCCGTGCTCCAAGGGTACCACTCCCCTTTGACTAGTTTGGAAGTTTTTCCGACAATTGGAGTCAACACTCCACTTGGTTGATCTTTTGAGAGACTAAGGGTTTTCTAAAGAATAAAGATTCCGCTTTATTGCACACCCATTAGAATTCTTCATGAGAGACTATATTAGTATTCCCTCATGGCATTGTGGACCTATCGAACTAAGTAATCATTAACCTATGGTTCAATTCACTGTGGGAGTTCTAGTAGGCCGTGACAAGGACACAGTGATACCTCTCTCTCAACTGTCTAGTTTTTTGTGCATGACCTCTTTACTCCTTATGTGATTTATATTATCAAGCGTTATCAAGCCTGTATCCCCTAAAAAGAACATTGTCAATAATACATATACACGACATCCATAATGAAATAATCATATATACATGTAAATAAATAATCAAAACAAAAACAAAATATAGGTCCACTCCCTGACTCAATCTAGAGTCTAAGGAAGTTCGTTGATGCCATCAACATCATCAAACTGTCATGTATCCTTCGCACTCATGGAAACTCATCAATAATACTGCAAGATACCAGATATATAAGATATGCAGAACATAAATAAACTGCTAGAAATGGCAGAATAACAGTAAAATATCCAGCATAATCTTCACAATACACATAAATGATATAACAATAGCAATAGAAAAAAAAGTTTGATTCAAAAAGAAATGTTCACAGGCCTCTTCGAGGGGGAAACCTCCAATCGAGCAGCGCTCTATTACAATAATCTCCAAGCTAGGGTTCTCATACCCTCGACCCTTATTTATACTAAATATGTCTATTAAGAGAAGCATCTAGAGGAAGATCCTT
>ML779856.1:364733-379184 GCA_009831015.1 Picea engelmannii
CATCTCTCCAAGGCACAAAATCATATGCTATAGATAGGTAAAGATTCATATAAATAGTTTTGATGTAATTTTCTATTTAATATGTAATATGACTCCATAGAGAGGTTGGAGTGGATTTTTGGGAGACTCATACTACTATTTCAAACTGTAAAATATTTCTAGATGATGTATGTACATATTTAAGATTCTTGAATGGTTAATGATCGACTTTTCTTATACTACTACATGTTATTCTTCCCTCTAGTTTTGATATTGTCTAATGGTAAATGATTTATGTTTGATGTTTGTTTCTATGAAATTACAGTGACTAATTTACTGCCTTTTATTGATGAACGTGTTGTCAAAACATATCATCTTGTTAACCTCGAGGTTCCTTGTTAGTGAGATTTCCTATATATGTGTTCCGAGGTTCGTGAATTAGTTTGGTTCATATATTCACACTTTATTCCTTATTCTTCCATCTTTTCACTGATATCCTGTAAACGAATTAGAGATTGCTCAAGAATTACTTGTTGAAGTATGTTTTATGGATCTTTTGTGTTGATACTTTGAATCGTTTTTTTCATCCATTCGCTATATCTAAAAAACTAAAAATATTATCTTTTAAAAACTATAAAATATGATGCGTATTAGTCTCACACCTATAACACTCTAGGTGAGACTTTTAGTGCCAACATTTTTGGCACCATTCTCGGGGAATGAAGATGAAAAGATATCTTCCCTGGTTTGTATGAAAAAAACTATGACCAACACTTGATGGTAAAAAAGGGATGGTGACATAGAACAAACTGCATCATTCACTTGACGACTCCAATCAAGTTTCAATCAAATTCAAAGACTCCACTGGAGGACGAGCTCATTTGACAGAAATATGGAAGGACATTATGGAAAAACTACGTACTAAAGATTGATTTTTCTCGATGATATCTTATTCTTTTGCATCAATTACCTCTTATCTTTTCTTGAACATATTACTTCCATTTATTTGTCCATGTAAATGATGACCATATATCTACACATGTAGATTCTTCTTTAAAAATTGTAGATACACCTTCTCCTTGCATAGCTGATTGTGACCAAGATTCTTCTGAGCCATATGATGTACAAGTTCATTCTTATGAACCTTATGAAACTAGATATGGTCCTATACCACAAGTTCTTAATTATGTACCTTCTAATTTATTGGACATATATATATTAAAATCCCCCCTATCATTCATAACTTTCGTCCAAAACATTATAAGTACCTCCCTATGTTTGATGGAGAGAATCTTAGAGCTGAAAAACATATCCAATCCTTTGAGCATTTTGCAGATTTCTTTGAAATTGAGAATGATGAGGTTTACATGAGAACTTTTTCTCAGTCATTACAAGGGGAGGCTAAGAAATGGTTTAGGCATTTGCAACCTGAGTCAATAAGCTCATGGGATGAAATGTGGGAAGCCTTCCTTAGATTTTTGGGTGAGAGGAAACCATGTGATCTACTCCTTTCATAGTTTTATTCCACGAGAAGAATGAAAGATGAAACTATTGATATTATGCTAGTTGTGGGAGGTATTTACCTCCACATGTAACCCTGACGAGAATAGAATATTCCGGGAAGTAAGAAGAAACCCTAAATAGTTGGTTAATAACCCTAGAAGACAAGTTGGCTCAAGAGAATGATTTGTATTAAGTTATTAGCCTCCAAGAGAATAATTCAGCTCAGTTAAGTGACTTGGAGGACTATAAATAGAGGGTTCTTGATCTCATTTGTACTAACCTCTCATAACTGCATAAGGCAGTGGTACGTAAGTTTGAATAATAGCTTCAATTGCAGCTGCTGCAACTGAAAAATTTTGGTTTTGACTTGGAATCTCTCTTGGTTATGGTTTGGACTTTCTTCTTGGCCCCTTTTTCTTATTCTTGCTTGGTACGCTATCCCTAGAGAGAGGTGCACCATCTTGTTTGGCTATTAATCCTACAACTTGCTTCCAGAATAATTCCTTGTTAATGTTAAGCTGCTCGGGGGTGGATTCTACCTATGGTTGGGTGAAAATATTGCTATATTCTCTATGATTAAACGAGAACATCCATTACTTTATAACAGGTTATGTGCCCACACAATCTTTGGATAGTCTAACTGTTGGAAGATAGATTCAGAGGATTTTCTCAATTACAGTTGCAATTGCACCCAGTTCTTGTTGCAACAATGAAACCCTAACCCTCTTGTTGAGGCACCTTAAGTGAAGAGATTGACCTAATTTTTGGATATCCTAGTGCACCATAGCCTAGCGCACCTCCTGGTATTCTCAGCAAGCCAAGACGTCAAGTTTGAGTTTTGGGTCAAAGTCAAAGGTTGACCAAATCAAAGCAATTATTTACTCTATGAAGTTAGAAAACAAGTTAGAAGGGTATTCTAAGTTTAGAACGTGGAAGACAAGGATTTTCCTCATCCTTGCTAAGAATAAAGTGTTGGACATCGTGAAAAGAAATATGATGGAACCAGATTTCGAAAAAGGAAAAGAGAAGGAACCTTAGAACATTGCAGTTATGAAGAAGTTCAAAGATAATGACATCAATGCCATGAGTATCATAGTGGATTCTATAAAACACCACTTGATACTGTACATATCCTATATTAACTCATCTAAAAATATGTATGATTCCCTAACAAACCTCTTCTCAGTCAGAAACATTGGACATGTAATGAGTCTAAAGAATGAGCTCCATGACATGAAAATGAACGATGATGAAAACATAACATCATACTTTGTGAGTATATCTCAGTTAAGATATCAACTATAAGCTATTTAAGAAATCATTTCAGAGAAGGAACTCGTAAATATAGTACTCAATGGTCTTCCCAAGACATGGGATGCATTTGTCGCAAGCATGCACACAAGGAAGTAGTATCCTACATTTGAAGAACTTTGGATTTGTTGTGCACAAGAAGAATCAAGGATTAGTGCAAAAGAGAAAACCCAAAATAAATACGATGATCAAGCCTTCACAACAAGGTTCAAAAATTTCAGGAATAAAAGAAAGATTGGCTCAAGGAAGAAGCCAAATCAAGAAAAAGATATGTCAAAAATACAATGCTTCAACTGTTGAAAATATGGTCACTACAAGAATCATTGTCTCGCGCTAAATAAAAGGAAGGAAACACATGAAGCATCAATTGTTGAAGAAAGGAAACCCTTAAAGAAGACCAAGCAGGATAAAGCATACTTCTTCTTCTAAGAAAAACTAACAATGTTCTTCATAGTTCTTGTACATACCATGTTTACATAGTTTCTGTACATATCTTGCATATCTATTTCTTAGAAGATAATATGTTCAAAGAGAAACAATACATATGGAAGAATAATAAGATAAGAATTGATATCATGATGATTCTAAGACAATAATCAAACTTGAAGAAACCTAGAAGAATAAAAAACCAAAAGAAGTCAACAATCAAAAGGAAAAGACTTGTGACACTTTGCAGAAGTAAATAAGGATGCAGACATAAGCATGTAATCTCTTAGATGGAGGGATTTGGTTATATAATTCCAAAAGAAGAGAAATGAATTCATGCATGAAGCAAGGATTAGGAGGGATTTGATCCTAGATAATATGATCCATTGAATATTATGAAGTATCTATCCATGTTCCCATCAAAAGTAGCAACCATGAAAAGAAACAGGTGTTCAATTTGACTTTAGAAGAAGTCTTCTTTGAAAATAATCCTTAAAGTATCACTAGTTGGAAACTTCAGGGCATGGAATCTATAGAAAATTCCATGGAACCAAAAGCTAAAGAGAAACATGAAGAAGAACATGAAGATTTCAAGAGAGAAAGAAAAGCCAAAACAACCAGTCATTATATCAATAATCACAAGACTACCAGCATGGTTTGAACCCACTAGAATCAATCAAGAAGAAGAAACATAAGTTGTGATGAAGAACAGTGTATGAAATACTTATGAACAAAAGTATTGTGAGATTCAAAACTAGAGGTTCTCCCAGATGGAGGGAGATGACTATGATGATTGCGTGTTCCAGTAAACCAAACATACCTCTACATGAGACATTATATATTTTGCACTATCCATGGGTTGGAGTTTACATCAGATGAATGTAAGGAATGTTCTCCTCAACAGAGTAATTTAATAGGAAGTGTATGTAGAGCAACCTCAAGGTTTTTAGGTATACCAGAAAGAGAATCTTGAATGGAGATGGAAGAAGATCTTGTATGGATTCAAACTTGGTGCAGAGCCTCCAATGCACAACAAAAGCGTGGTGAAAACTTTCTATAACAAATATATTGTATCAGAATGGTTACTTAGAAGTCCAGGATGATGGTTTACTAATCCATGAAAAACTCTCATGATGACATAAGAAGTACCACTTGGATATGTTCTAGATTGAGCCTTGCTACGATGTTATGAGCTAGCAGGAAACAAAAGAGTTGAATCCAACTATGATATACTATTATGATCAGAGCTATATGAAGCCTTCAAATAAAACCGGTGTTCCAGAAAGACCGAAGTACATTTAAATTGAGCATTACATTCTCCGTGATGAAGTCCATAAAAGAAAAGTTATTCTCCAATATCTATCTCCATAGATGAGCAGATAAAAGACATTTTGGTAAATCCTTCATCCAAGATGAAAGAATTTGTGTACTCAAGAAACAAGCTAAAGCTCGTGGAGATGAATTCTTTATTAAAAGGGAAGATATGACTCCCAGGTTTGGGGGGGGCATTGATGTGCTATTGATTTATGAAAAGTCATTTTTCAAGTTCGAAAAATGGTCCAGGATGAGCAGTTCCTTTCCAGTTTGGAAAGGGGTTTGAGATTTTTGACGGACATGCATTTTACAATTCAAAAAATGGTCCAGATCAAATGGTCATTTTCGTAATTAAAATGGTTCTATGGATTGATGATGTACCATAGACAATGATTCCCCTTGTGGCCAGTGTGTGGGAATGGTCTAGGACAATATATCTTCTTGGACATCACTCTCAATAGTGGTCAAGAAGATTGGTCTGCCTCACCAAAGAGTCATTCTTTAGAAGCTCACAGTTGTGAGTGGTTTCGAAGAATGGTCTATTTTGGAGTTTGGTGAAGGACAATCATTTCCGTAGGAAATGGTCCAGATAGTCATTCCCTAGGGCATATTCATGCTTTCTAGGTTTAACTATGTTTAGTGCTAGAAGAATGGCCCAGTTAGGTGAATGGTTTGGGTTCAACAATCAGGGACATGAATTCCCTAGGGAAAACACATTCTCTCTAGGTTTCACTTTGTTTAGTGTCAGAGGAATGGCCCAGATAGGTGAATGGTCCAGGCTCAGAAATCAGGACAATTATTCCTCTATGCTTGAGAATAATATTTTAGTATATCATGGTTGATGTTTTTCCTTATGATGGCATATGCTCTTCCAGATCTCACATATGTGAGTGGAAGAATGGCCTAGATGATTTAGTTTATATCATGACATTGTTTTTCTATGCAGGTTGATATTAGATGATATGATTACTATGGAGACTGTATGTCTTTGGACAATAGATGTATGCTATTGTGGTGGATGTGTTCCACTGGTTGTGACTATGTGTCACTAATTAAGTAGTTGTGTGCTACTTGGTGTGGTAGTGTACCACTATATTGTAGTTGTGTACTTCTATGGATAGACAAAGTTGTGTTCTATTGAATGACATTGTTATGATTTCCATGTAGACCATCAATAGTGTTGAAAATGATTATCAGCCAAATGAATAGTCATTTTTCTTGTGGACAGACATTTTCTAGACAGAGAATGGTCTAGATAGAATAGATTGTTGATGGACAGGTATTCTCTCTGAAGAGAATAGTCCAGGGTGACAGTTTTTTGACATTACATATATTAGTATTTTTCCTAAGGTACATATTGTGGCCTGATTAGGAAAATGGTTCAGGACCGATATTTTGTAAGGCATATAGTTTGAGACAGATCTCTATGACTTGATAAGAAAATAGTCCTAGATTGAAATTCCTATAGGAATGGTCTATGTAGTCCATGGTGCATCCTTTTAACATCTTTTGGGATAGTCATTCTTCTAGGATGTATGTCTAGATTAGAAGAATGGTCCTTGTATCACTCCTTGGAGTGGGTGACTTATTCAATATCATGTTTGATTACTCAGATGGAGTATGGTTTAGAGAGATGATGCAGTTGATGTTATCAAATGACACTAATAGTTATGATGGTGATCGTAATATAATCATGAGATATTCCATATGACTATGATGATGCTACCGGTTCAATGGTATGTTTGTGCTCAATACCATTTCCTTCAATATGTCCCTATCTAGGAGGGAGTGTTGATATTATGGTAGCTGTGGGAGGCATTTACCTCCATGTGTAACCCTCATGAGAATAGAATATTTCGGGAATAAAGAAGAAACCCTAAATAGTTGGTTAATAACCCTAGAAGACAAGTCAACTCAAGAGAATGATTTGTATTAAGTTATTAGTCTCCAAGAGAAGAAGTTGGCCCAGTTAAGTGACTTGGAGGACTATCAATAAAGGGTCCTTGAGCTCATTTGTACTCACCTCTGATAACTAAATAAGGTAGTGGTGCGCAATTTTGAAGAAGAGTTGCATTTGCAGCTCCTGCAACTAGCAGATTCTGGTTTTGACATTGACTCTCTCTTGGTTATGGTTTGGACTTTCTGCTTGACCCCTTTTGGTTATTCTTGCTTGGTGCGCTATCCCTGGAGAGAGGTGTGCCACCTTTTTTGGCTATTAATCCTAGGGTTTTCTTCCAGAATAATTCTCTCTCAATGTTAAGGTGCTCAGGGGTGGCCTCATCCTATGGTTGGGTGACAATATTTCTATATAGTCTATGGTTAAACGAGCACATCCATTACTTTCTAACATAAACCATATCAAGTTTCAGTAGGAGGTTTTCTAGTCTTTAATATAAAATGCCCAAAGATATTCAACCACCTGAAGGTACTTCCAAGCTATATTATGAAAAAAAATTCTATCCAGACTTGTTTTTTCTTCTCTTGGAAACGAGGTATGTCACCTTACAACAAATGTTTATTGATGCCTAAGAAGTTGAGGATAGTATTAGCGCCCATGGAAAACTTTCAAACAATTTAGAAGATGAAGGGTTGGATTTTGAAGAGTGTGAGAATGAACCTGAACAAGAAGAGGCTAATTTGAAACTAGATTTATTTGATCATGATAATAGTAGTATCACGACAGATTATGATCAGATTTCAGACTTACCAACTGCTGTGCCAAATCTTCCTGTTGTTGATAGTCAAAATGTTTTTGATTTACCTATCTATCATGAGTATGAGGATGATTATGATATTGATCTTATAAATAAACCAACTGTAGTTTTTTTATCAGAAAACAATTTATTTAGAAAATTAATGACAACTTGCAACCACCATATTATAATTTTACAATTACAAATGGAGAAATCCATGAGCCTATTGGATGTGACCCTTTTTCATTGTGATTTGCTTCATTTGAGTTACTGGGATATGGTTTTAAGGTCACTAATCAAGAATAAAAATTTGAGGGTATGGAAAATCACATAGGATTTTTGGAGCTATATGATGATTACTAACGCTGAGAACCGATTTTTCCCGCCTTTGGATGATGAAAGGAAAGACAATGAGCTAGTTTTTGATAATTATACCTCATAATCAGAAAATGGTGCATAAGGGTACATTGTTTTAGACACCTTTGAATGTGAAGTTAACTGTTAGGATGCTACATTTTCTGAAAACATGAATCCCATATTCTCAGGTAGTCAAAAGCAGATCCTAGTTGATTCTCAAGAAGGAATAAACACACAAGTAGAGGAGATTCAAATTGATAAAGGTCCAGAATACATGAGTTTTATTTTTGACATGTATGATGAGGAAAGTGGTCAAATTCTTACCATTTGTTTTGATAGTGATATTGAAGTTAAGGACTTAAAAAAAATCCATAAACCATGAATAAATATACAAGTATATCATTTTGTGCTTGTAAACAAGAAGAAATTTTAGACACAAGCTATCCCTTTCATTGTATTGATCAAAACATAGTATTCACTCATGTTCTTCAAGATCCCTTTGTAGTTATCTTACACTTATAAACAACAGAGAAATGGATCCTTATGGGTTTCTTAGAATTATTTAGTGGACTTGGTTCCTTAAAGTGGATCAATTTTGAGGTCAAAGATAATTTTTAGTTTGAGTTGTCTTCAAGAATATAGTTCAGTTTTCTTCTAAGTAAAGACATGTAGGGAATTCAAATGGTGGACAAGGTCCTTGGATATCTGCACTTGGTTTTTTATTTCACTTAGTCAAGCAACTCAAGGATTATCTTAGGGTAGGTAGGAGTGATTTTTGAATAAGCTCATCCTTTTGAGCATCTTTTTCAGTGTATGGAATTTGTTTCAGTTTTTATCTACAATAGCTTCTATTTGGTTTGGAGTTGAGTTTCAGTTGGAAGGGTTACAATTCAATTTGCACAGTGTGGTCAAATTATAGTTTGACATTTTTCAGCAGTTTTTATAGTTGGTTTTTAGTTTGAGAAATTTTCAAAGGTTTGGAATGAGATGAATGACTCCATGCCCAATGGATAAGGAACTGTAACTACATAGGTTCTTGGAGCCTCAAAGGGAGGTCTCCATCCCTTATGGAGCTATATGTTAACACATAGGACATATAGGAATCAAGGTCTAGAAAGTTGATTAGATTACAGTAACAAATGTTTTTCATTCAAGATTGTGGCTGTCATCATTCGGAGAAGAGGGAAAGTATTGTTCATATATGTCTCTCAGTATAAATCCTTCATGTACTCTTTGGTTACCTATTCTCATCATCCAAATTCAAGGTTATATTTCTTTCTTGTAACCACTGTATATTGTTGCTAATTGTTACTGCTATGAACGGTTAGTTACACAAACTAGATGCGCTACAAATGTCCTATTTTTCTCAATTGATAAAAACCTAGATGGAACTTTAGCTCATATATTATCCCTGGAATTACAAATTCTTTGATGAAAACTCTGGTAAAAACCACCTGCTACAAACTGAGTTAGTGTTGCAAACTCTCCGTTTTACACATCATTTCAAAATCTTGCTATTTGAGAATTCATTCAGTCTCAAGGTACATAAAGATTTCCAGAGCTTGTTTTTCAAGTTTTGACATTAGAAATTGTGAGAAGAAAGAAAAATGACATCTACATGAAAGTTCACAGTGCATCTTGCTGAAGGTGTTGTGAATTGCTAAAATTAAAACAATTTGCAACAAGTTAGTATGTTGCAAACTCGTATTTTCATCATATCTTTCAAAATACAAACTGTTTTTCAATAAACTCTTTTTTTTGGAGAGGAATCATTGTTATTTAATTTCTTACCAAACATCATCTTGACTGAGTGATCCATTTAGGAGAAAATTTGAAAACATCACCTAGATGAAATTTTGAGGCGAATCCTGTTGATACATTGCGAACTCTAACACTCTGATAAATCCGAGTTGTAGGAAGGATGCCACTTGTCAGGAAGGGTTCGATTAACTCCTTAGAGATCGGTTAGACATCAAGGGACACTTTCTCCTAAGATATAGATTCAGTTAATATTCATGCAATGAGTTGGATGCAATTGTATTTATTACTACCAACAAATTCCTGGAATCTAGAAGTCTATTAAATTTTTTGTTTGTTTTTCTATTTCCACATATAAAAGGCACATAATCCTATGCTAGAGCTAGGTAACGAGTCATGGATATAATTTTTTTATGTAATTTGGTATTTAAGATGTAATCTAACTCCATAGACAGGTTGGAGTGGGATTTTTGGAGACTTGTACTACTGTTTCAGATTGTAAAATCTCTTCAGATGATGTATGTACAGATTTAATATTCTTGAATCGTTAATCATCATATTTTATTCTACTACTACATGCTATTCTTGTCTCTGGTTATGATATTTTCGACTTGTATATTATTTATCTTTAGTGCTTGTTTCTATGAAATTACAGTGACTGATTTACTTCCTTTTATTGATGCAAGTGTTTTCAAAATATATCATCTTGTTAACCTAGACGTTCCTTGTTAGTGATATTTCCTTTATATGTGTGTGAAGGTAAGTATCTTGGTTCATATATTAACAGTTTATTTTTCATTCTTCCATATTTTCACTGATATCCTGTAAACTAATCATATATTATTTAAGCCTTACTTGATGAAGTATGTTTTATGGGAGATTTTGTGTTGATAATTTGAATTGAATTTCTCATCCATTCTCTATATCTAAAAAATAAAAATATTACCTTTTACAAACTATAAAATATGATGGGTATTAGGCTCACACCTATAACAGTTAGGTGATATTTTTAGTTCTAAAAATATCTACAATAATATAGAACTCGATAGAGTAGGTATTTAGCATGTATATCTTAGGGGGAAAAACTGTAATAAGACCACAATAAAAACATGTTGAGTCCATCCCTATGAAATCCCAACCAGGAAAGAGAAGATTAATCTCAAATTGAAAGGTTTAAAAAATTCCCATGGATTCTTACATAGGAATTATATCACAACTTGAATCGTCACATAGACTTTGAAGGGCCAACTTTTTGGCTTTCCCTCATAAGCCTTAAATCTTAACAGATAAAATTATTATTGGGTAACCTTATGTGAGGCCATCCTTAACCTAACGACCCCATTTTTTTATTTTGTATCTTCCTTGACAGACTTCTTAATTCGCTCTTTCCTATGCATTCTTAAATGCATGTTTGCAAACAACTTTTCAAGGGAAAATTTATTTAATCAAATCATAACCTAGACCACCTGAAAACTGCATGTTCGGTCCCCTAGGATACCAAAAATAGGGATCTCTACATGAAAAAATATAGGTTGAATCTGAGAAAGAAGGTTTAAGATTGTGAAAGGTAATAAATGGAGTTGTATGTATAGAAAAAGAAGGAAATATGGGGGCAAAATCGTCAGAGAAATGTGAAGGAGAAGTAGGAAGGGAGAAAAAGGTTTAAGACAAGTCTCAAGATTTTTTCCCCAATCCATATGAAATGTCATACACTGGAATAGAAGAACAAGGAATATTGTTTTTAAAATTTTGAGAGAAATACATACCAATACCTTCGAGCAATAAAACATATGCTTCCCATAAATAATGCAATGTGCATTTCTTGTACTTCATTAGCTATGAATATCCTATTAAATTTTTAAGCTCCAAAGACAATCCCTCCTTTCGAGAAGTATCACCATTGATCAAAATTGCATGGTGAGGAGGATTATGTCTCGAAGGAGCCAAATCTATGACTTCAACTAACTCTGAGTCAACAATTTTGGATGGAATAGTTATGGGCGATTCAACCTTTTTGTCAAGAAGGGTTATGTGACATGTAGACTGTGAAACTCCATGAACATCGACTTATCTTAGATGTCTAAATATCATCTCACAATATACATTAAAATGATCAATTCAGTGACAATGTGCACATCTAAAAGCCACATGGATGTAGTTAATGTACTATGTATAAATTTTCTCTCCAAGAACTATATCCAATGAATCATACAAACCATTCTTGAGATCACAATCAACCAAAATTCGAGCTACCGAGTGGTAATTCGAGGAAATGTAATGCTTGTATGTAGCGATAAAACTTAGCAAAAAATTTCTAGTGGCACAAAACCCCTTGTGCAACCAAAATTCTATGGGTAAATTCAACAATTTAATCCATATTAGGATCCTAGTGAGGTTGTCTTCTCTTGAGTGGAAGAGGAATTGCCATGGCTTTAGAAAAAAAAGGTAGCAGTCCTAATACCATTTCCTAGTAAGAATAGATTATGCATCAACTTTATTTTGGAAGACCACTCCCATCAAACCTCTAGAAATAAAATTACAAATTGGTAGAAAAACCAAAGGTAGTAACCAATCCTGCTCCACCCAATCCATAACTATGTGATACACCATATTCCTCTCCACCCAATCCATAACTATGTGATACACCATATTCCTACCCACAATTTCTCAACGATCTAAGTTAGTTATTTTCACAACCGATAAATCATCTCCCAAAACTATTTCTACTTAGCCCCCATGAGATTTAATAGTTGTCTTGCTTTTTTTCCTTGCATGTGGTTGAGGTTCTTCAATAGAATCTATCACTAGTACATTGAGCCAATTTTTTGACATTTTATTGATGACTTGATGTCAAAAACACCTCAATCTTCCAATGAAAGAATCAACCCCATGGTCATCATTAGCATGGTGTCATTCTATCAATGAACATGATTTTTTTGGTAGTCATACACCACTTCCAATGAAATCCTTAGTCTTATGTTCAAAAAAATATTTGTTAGTCGATTGTCGGTCTTTAGAAGACAAATTGAATTGATTTTTGTCGTCACAAGAATGTCGGAACTATGATGAATCAAGTTCCTTCCTATCTTAGTTAAATAGGTATTCAAAGATATGAAAAAAGATCATTTCATGATCACAAAATATACCTCTAATCATCGAAAAACACAAGTCAAAACCTCGACAAATTGGTGTTGGAATACTGACTCATAGTTGTCGAAAGAGAAATGATCATTCATTGATAGAGAAATGACCTTTCATTCATAGAGAAAGGAATGTTTATTGAAAGAGAAATGACCGTGTGTCGAAAGAGAAATGACTCTTCCCTCAAATAAAAGTTTTTTTGTCCAAAGAGAAACAACCATGCCATCAACATGTCATTGAATAGGTCATTGGAAGTCTCATGGAGTTTGTATAAAGTTTAAAATATATATATAAATGGAAAATATAGGTAGTGATTTGGTAGAGGCAACATAATTGGGAGTGTTTTAGTGGTATGATCACATCTCTTTCCATTAAATCCCTGTTATTATTTAAATACCCCAGGGATGTGTGAAGCCCAAATATCTGCGAGCTCGAGAATTTTGACAGTTTCTGTGTATAATTTAAAAACTATATATGAAAAATATAGGCCATGATGTGGTAGAGTGAACATCATTGGGAGTGGTGTGATGGTATTATCACATCTATAAACATTTATTCCATGTTTCTAACCATAACATGCATGAAACCTGGATATTTTTGAGCTCGCGAATGGAGAACACATTGGGTCCAATGATTTAGTTTTGGAGGCTCGACCTAGGTCACAAGTCTGAGTCAAGCAACTTCCATTTTCATATCTAGCCCTTCTTTGTGATCAACATCTATCAATCTTTAGGTACACACAATTTATCTATATGAAGGATTTTGAAAATCTATACATGAAGCTCTTGTACTTGGAAAGAAATAGATTTCTTATATGTGAAGTTTATTATTTGTTGAATCTCTCTGAACCTATTTTCACTACCTCACGTTCCTTCCTTCACCCTCTTCTTATGTTTCATTTTTCTAGGTTTTTTGTGTTTATTTTATTTATATCTTTCTCTCTGTCAAGCTTACCTTTCCCTCTCTTGTATCCCTCTCCTTTCAAACCTCTTAACACATCCCTCTTCCCTATTACCCCTAACCCTCTCTCATCATTCCATTAGGACATCATCCTTGATCCCTTTCTCTCTGAACCTTTAGACTTATCCTTGTTTATTTTGACCCCTGTCCACAATTCCTCTCTCTTCTATGGCCTTCTAGGATTTGTTCTGTGGACTCGTTAAACCCCAATATTACTCATCTCGGATTTTTTTTTTTTTTTATCCTTTAATGAACTTTCTATATTGTGATTTCATCATAGAGATCAATGCTAATAGAATAGTGAGGTTGTATATTTCCATTCTAGTGGATCAAATCGGGGTTGTGTTCAAAGGATGTTTGAAGTGTTTTGAGGAAATATTGCAAGGAATAGAGGCACAATACAATGAGAATGCACAAAGGATAAGGAATATGGAAACTATTTTGTTACTCCTCCTTAACAGAACATAAAACATTATTAAGGAGAATCAACAATCAAGAGCAATCAAACAAGAAATGATATTGTTGATCCAAAAAATTGAGAATCTTGAACAAGAAGTACAACATCTTCATGAATGTGAAACTGAAAGACAAGACTTCAGGAACTGGAATCAACAGTAACAACACTTCTGAAAATATTAAATATGGTGGAATAGGAATGAAATTATTTCAGAGGCAGAGAAATTGAATCACAAGGAGGACATGGAGTAGAACAAATGAAAATAGAAGGAAATACACCATGAACAGATGGAAGATAGGAATGGTAGCTACAAATGTTAGTTTAATGCAATATTTTATATGCATATTTTTATTAGGAAAATACATAAGAATATATGGAAGTTTCACTTCCTGAAATTATAATTTTCTATTTTCTTTGTATATTAGTGAGAAAATATAGTTGTGCTCTGGTGCTCTCAAGATTTTTTCTTTGTAAATTTTGACAGTTTCTTAGCCTATGGAACAACCTTTTAATTCAAATTACTTATTCAATTATTGTTATATATATATATAT
>ML779856.1:379366-411950 GCA_009831015.1 Picea engelmannii
GGTTTAGTGTGGCTTCAATATATCTTTTATTTGAATATATATATTATTACTAATGCTAAATAACAAACAATATGCATTTTATGACTAGTTTTTGGGCTTCCAAGTTCTACTATAACTAGTGCACTTGTTGAGACCCCACAAAAAAACAAGAATTCAAAACCATTCAAACTTACCTAACATATTTCTTATCCCTAGAGGAAATTAATGAGATCTCCAAGTTCAGACCATTTCAGTTCTTATTCCCCATTAAAATATGGAAGTAATGTATCAAGGGGACTTTCTCAGCCTTCCCTTATCAACAAAACTATATTCTCTAGTGGTGGAATCAAGGAAAGCATCCATGGTGTCACTACAATTACTATGTGTATATTTAACATTGTAAATGGAAAAGTGGAAAAAATAAATAAATTATTTCCTTGCATTAAAAATATATATATTCACACTAGATTATTCATGGTTTGATTGACTTGTGATCAATTAAAATGTCACTCACCTAATAATAACATGACGAAAACAAAAAAAATAGCATACTAAATTATTGATAATGTAAATTAACTAAACCTGATTTATTTGAGTGTTTCACAACTAAACATGTCCAATGGCTTAAAGAACTACAAACAAGTTACCACGATTTAAATGATAAGAATATGGTAAAAAATTATTCTATATATACTCTGATACAAAATAAATTTATCATTACCTTTATATTTATAAAACAATTCCATCAGGTAGCGAGTGTATTATTTCCTTCTACTATGTAATGACCCCATTCGTTACGAAAACATGCGATGCATAACAAGTGCAATTTTTTTTTTTTTAAAGAAGGAAAGTAACAACAACAAACAATTAATCAATGCAACTTGACGAAGAACACAATGCATGCAATTCAGGAAACAAACAACATAATGACCTAGCATACTAGCACATCATGTAGTTGGATGCAACATACGACAATAAATCAGACACTGAAATAAAAAAGACTACCCGCCCATCCTACCCTACAAGGTTAGGAACTCTAGGACACATAAGTAACACTCAAGCCCAGGTTCCCATCGATTTTTACCATTTAAGGTCTCAAGGATGGCAACTGTTCTAAGGAACAAGGAGGTGTCTACATCTCACCCGACACCAATGAGACAAGCCTAAAATCTAAGGACAATCATCATTCAACCAAATGCAACAACATCAACGACACAAGTAACTAGAACCTTCCCGGTGAGTGAGAAACAATAACATTAAATGTTGCAAACAAGTACAAACTTTATTAGCAAAAATGACGTCATCCCATCAGAAGACACAAGACCCTAAGTCGGGTTATCGTATGCGCTTCTTGATCCACGTGCACAATGATCCAATCAAGGGAAATCATGTTGCCATAGTGTGATGAGCTCACTAAGGACCCTTGCACAACTAGAGTAAATCCAACCCTTTGCCCCAACATAAAATTCGGCATTGCGACATACCTTAAAAATAATACAAATCGTAACCATAAATACCTACTTTCTTCTAGAAATAAATCCATGCTTCCCCTCAAATGTTAGGAGGAATAAAAAATATTAGTTTACTAATTACAAGTTTTCAACAAGGACTCCATAAAAAACCAATGATTCAAAAGGTCCTTTATTAGTTCCCTATTGGGAGAACATTTAAACTGTTATAAGGCGATAATCCTAGTACTTATAATAAAAACAATTATGGTTAATGTAAGGTAATTAAAACTATTGTAGGTGATCAACGCAATGCTAATATTCAAACCATGAATATAATTGAAAAAGAAGTTGTTAAACTAATCAAAGGGTTAATTTCCTTACTCATAATTAAATCCAATCAACGGTTATATCACCATTGAATCTGAAACTATTAGGAGAATGCAAAACTATTCAAAAATTAAAACTGTTATGCATGATTATATTGTTACACCACTATTTAATCACAATTTAAAATGGAAACATTAAAGTTGATGCCGAGACTACTAAACTATTAAAACTATTCCTCATAATATTACTATTATATATTGTTATTTCACCTATTACAATGAAATGATTAAATATGAAGCAATTGTTACTATGGTGTAGCTATTAAAACTGCTAATAAGAAGAAACTATTAACTGTTAAGTACGATACAACTAATAAAGATGTTAACATGATGATAATGTTAAACGGTTAACACAATTCAAATTATAAAACTATTATATACAGATTATTTAAATCGCTCAATCCCTTTGATGTCTTTAACACCCCCCATGGTAAATTGCTCCACAATTCACCAAGGTTTAGTTATTATATAATAGTTGTATACTAAATTAGTTAAATTATTCCATGCCCACTTTGTAACAACACAACACTGTCATTAAGGTTTACACTATAATCATTGTTGGAATTATATAATGAGGGAGGAAAGCTTTAGAGATTCGCTCAACCTCAAGTCTGTTGAGCGAATAATGACCAGGCACAGAGGTAGGGGAAAAACGTTCACTTAGCTACAATAGGGATCATCCGAAATGAAGGTCACCCACCCAAGGAATAAGGAAATGACATTGCCTTACCCAGATATCATCTCACCAGTAGACACACACGCACACTTAATCCCATCAGATCAGATTAATTCATCGGGAAAGGGAACTCGTCAGGTTTGTATCTCAGGTAGGCCAGTCATATCTTCCATCCATAATATTATAGATAAAAAGGATGGATGTGCAAGGTGAAAAAACAATAGATAAGAATCAAATTAAAGGGATTAGGTGCATTTATGAAGGGTCACTACCAACTTAGAGAGACCAATAGTCGAGGTCGAATAAATCGCGAGTGGAATGAAGAAGGAAAGGTTAATCCCCAAGATATCTTAGGTATACCAGGGATAGAGTTTTGGACCATCTCAGAAGTGAAAAAGTGTGAAGCAAATGAAAAACAAGTGCCTTCCCCCCAAAAGTCAACCAACGAATCTCTTCAACAAACGATTGAATTAACGTCTGCGTCAAATTGTGTTTTCTCTCTCTCTATTAGGCAACGATCAGATAAAAGGCAAAGATGGGGTGGAGATAGTTCGTTGATGGGTTTATGATAAAATATGATTACAATTTCACCAAAACGATTGAGTTCATCTTGCACGAAATTTAAGCAGACAGGAATGTCCCTTCCCTCAAGGAAGAATCACGAAAGCAATCAGAACGTAGTAGAAAAAGTTGTTAGACATTCCATGTAGTGCGAACATGGGATTAAATTATCGGGCAATAGAAAGCATGGAGACTTGCACCACCAAGGTTTTATTTTGGTGACAGAGAAGGTGGACAAAGCTAGGTCGAACGGTCACAAAAAACAAAATAAATTGAAAATCCAAGTTGCGCAAAGATGTTGGGTGCACATCCATCTTGGGGAGTAATGAAATTCAACACTGCATAAGGATAAAAAAAAGGGTTGAAAGGCATAAATGAGTTAAATAGTTTTTAGGAATCGGTGGGTGTAGCTTCTAAATGGATGCAATTTAAAATCATAAATATAAACATGATGCTCCATTAAGTTTGATTAAGTTGTAAAGGTGAAAAGAACAATTATCTTAGCAATCAATGATTCCCAACATTAACAATAATAAATTAAGGATGTGATGAGGAAAACAAGATTCACAAACGTGAGAAGTGAAGGAGCCAATGAAACATCGGGGCATTGTGCACATACCACAAATATAAGGTTTTCATTACTACACCAGATCTTAGTTAGACTAGAAGCCTAGTACTCTAATTGAAAACTAGCATGCTACTAACAAGAGTTCATTCAATGAGAGTATAATCAACTAGTTTTATTTTTATTGCAGATTACAATATATCGAGATTTATCAAATCTAATGATGCAATTATCACAACAATACATATTCCAAAAAAAATAAAAAAATAAGACATCATTAGAATACCATAACCATGCTAGTATAGTTTAACTATAAATCAAATAGCATATTTACCTAGAATACTGTCATTGACAATGGAGAAACCAAATTCATTGTACTTCGCTTGCGCTCCGACCAACTCCTACTTGCTAACCACTGAGACCTCACCGGTAACTCCCACCGGATGCTAGGGGTGCTCTTCTTCCCTCTGAGCCCCCTGAGCCGCAAAGGGGCCACACACACAATACTAGAGAATTCTAGCTTTGCAACTCACCTCAAAAGGTCGAGTTACCACTCGTTGTTCGAGCTGGGTATCCCCAAATCCCACAATAAATTTCAGTCAAGATAAAATTTTGTCTACATAATCTTACGCATACCAGATGTGATCCATACTCCTCCTCCACCATCCTTTTTATAGAGTATTTTTAGTCATTAGTTTCCCAAACCCTCATTAGATTCCTTTTTCATTTATTTAATTAGGAAAAACCTCCCCTGTACACATGTCGCTCGATTGCTTAGTTGCACCAAAAAATCAAATTATTAATTAAATAATTTTCCTATTTCCCTCACCCACCTAAAAGCGTTTCTAAAAATGTTCCTCAATGTCCCATTATTCACTTACAATTCTTAAATGACTTACGCCTTACTTAAATGCTAGTTGAGTTCATAAATGGAAAATTCCAAAGGCTAGATTTCTTACTAAGTTAGACATTCCCCTTTTTCTTTAAGTTTCTCCTTTTCTTTAAGTTTCCCTTTTTCTTTAAGTTTCCCCTTTTCTTTAAATTTCCCTTTTTCTTTAAGTTCCCCCCTTTTTATCTAAGTTCAGAATTAGCAAGTTTAGACAAACAACAATTTACCCCGCTTTTAATAATTAAACCTTCACTAAAATTTTTACTTTAATTAATAAAGATTGAATTTTCTTAACCCCTTCTTGCTATATGTCTAATTAGTTTTTTTTTTTTTCAGAAGTTCTACTTAGACCTAGGTTTTAAATTCACTAGTCTTGGTGATAGTTCTTAGGGGAAAATTTGTTATTAAACTTTATTCGTCACATCATTCATTTTAAGGCCGACCAGGTCCTAAGGAGGCATAATTTTCTAGGCATTGGGTTTATTAACATACCATAGTTAAAATAATGACATGCTCTTTAGGATGCACTATGTGCCCCAAGGGTGTCACTCGCCTCTTTTCATTTTATTCGAGTGACATTTCTTTCAAGACGGACTATGTGCTCCAAGGGTGTCACTCACCTCTTGACTGAATGTGGTAGATTCCAAACCCATGGAGTCAATACTCCCTTTACTGCACGCCCCTTAGAATCATCGTGAGCGACTGTCATAGTCTACCCTCATGACATCATGGATCTCTCAAACTAGTCAATCATTAACATACAGTTCAAGCCACGACGAGAGTGATAGTAGGTTGTGGCAGGGATGCTGCCACACCTCTCCCTCAATGTCTCTAGTTGTCATGCGTGACCCCTTTACTGCTATGTGAGTCTGGTTAGCAAGATACCATCAGCCTACATGCATCAATGAAACATGTAAGATATAACAATCAACATCATAATATCTATTCATACGTCACATATGTAATATCAAAACATTTAAAACATAAAGGTGCACTCCCTGACTCGATCCAGATTCCAAGGAGATCCCTCGATTCCATCGACATATTCTAACGTCCAAAGTCCTACACACTCAGGATAACCCAGTCAATAACACCTATTGATATAAATATAGCAAAATAATAGATGAACAGATCCACAACATCTCATAATCATAATCAAAGACAACCAATAGTATATGAACTCGATCACTTGCATGCAAGTGTCCTCAAAGAATAAGTCCAGTCAGGCATGTGCAATAGTCAGATGTTACATACACCCCCTCTTGGTTTAAACTTCTTCCTGAAGTTTCATAGTATATAAGTGTCGAAATAAAGTGTCTAACAACATCAATATGTCTATTTATCAAAAAAAAATGGAAACTGTTGACACATATCATATGTGTCCTCCCAAGTCGTTGAGTGCAGACTACAGTTGTCCCATTGGACCTTGATCTGATCTACTGTTCAATGTCGTAGCTACCAAATGTGATGGTCGAGAATGTGGATTGGCTCCACTATGAGCGCACCCTTGTCTGATATTTGCAAGGAACTCATGTGAATAACATGTGTAGGATCACTAACATAATGTCTCAAAATAGATACGTGAAAAACATCATCCATACACATCAAAGAATTAGGCAAGGCTACTCGATAGGACATGGGCCCCTTCTTTTCCGCAATCTCGAAGGGTCCCATGAACCTAGGAGAGAATTTATCACCCTTTCCAAACTTGATCGAACTCTTGTGCGGTTTCACTCGCAAGAAAAATCGATCGCCAATTTCATAACTACGATCGACACAATGTGCATTGGCATAACCCTTTTTTCGATCCTGCTCTTCCTTTATCCTTTGTCTTATAGTTTGCATTTAGTATTTAATTTCTTGGATAGCTTCTACTCCCACCAGGACCCTATCCTCAAGTCGATCCCAACTCAAAGGCATATGACATTGTCGCCCGTAAAGAAACTCGAAAGGCACCATCTTAATGGTGCTTTGATAACTGTTGTTATACACAAATTATACCAGTGGAAAGAATTCTTCCCAATGCTTCTGTTGGTCTATCATGTACATACACAACATGTCCCCCAAGATTTGGTTTGTTCTTTCAGTCTACCCATTTGTCTTCGGGTGGTATGCGGTACTAAAGCTAAGTTGGGTTCCCAAGGCCTCTTGAAAAATTCTCCAAAATCGTCCTGTAAACATCGATCCTCAATCATATATAATCCTCTTAGGCACACCATGCAACCTCACAATCTCACTGATGAAAACTCTATCTATTTCATGTGCCATATATGTCATATGCACATGAATAAAATGAGCACTCTTAGTCATAGTGTATACTACTATAAAAATTGAGTCGTGTCTTCTCGACGTCTGTTATAACCCTATATTTCATAGGATCAGATGGTGACTAATATTTTTTCCTTTAGAGATGTCATGTGGTAAATGATATTCCATCCTGCAAATAATTTTCCAAAGGAAAAAAGAGAAATAAAACATTAGCAGGTTCAGCACAGTTGAAATACCCCTCAATTGGTTAGATTGGGTTACATTTGGCATAAAAATGTGAAATTATGGTGTAAAAAGGAGAAAATTAAGCTTAAAACTACCCATAATATATTATTATCCTAAGTTATAGTGGGGACATGACCTTTTGTCTTTATGCAACTAAAGGGTGCACATTTTCCAACGACGGATCAAGCAACGCTCAGATCAACGACCGCCAATGCTTTTCGAACCACCCTGATCTTTCTTCCTTTAACGAAGGGGGGGGTCCAGGAAAGTCATTTTCATAATGTGGGCCCCACACAACGTGTCAAACCCATGTCTTACCAGACCCCCCCTTCTCAATCCTGCTTACAATCTACCCCCCTCCCTTTGGAATCCTACCAAAAATACACTCCAATACCTCTTGTACTCTCGCTTACACTTGTATTCCACTCATATTCTCACCTGCTCATGCCTCTCTCATCCATGCTCCCGTTACCTTTCTCCTTTCGCCACCTGTACTCTAGCCTATCACATCCACTCACCCCTCCACTCACTATCCATCCTACACGTCAACTCCCTCCTACACACACTCCCACCTACATGTCATCTATCCCTATCGCTTACACTCTTTCATCTACTCATCCCATCTCCACTGGACACTTACTCCCATGTCATCCTATATGTGAGCATTGTCCCCCTCCCAAAATTGTTTTTGACTAGTCATCTTCCGAGAAAATTTATAGGATAACCATGGCTCATTTTGGAAAACCGAAAGAAATGTTTATCCACAAAGTGATGAGATATAATAACCTCTCTCACATTTTTCATAGGTTCCATGGATTGGGAGAAACAAGAGCATCTTTGAGCCCTATTTTTAAGAATTCCATATTTTCCTGTTTGACACATCTTCTTCAAACTCATATCCCAGGCAAATGGAGAGGAATTTCATAAAACCAAGAGAGGCTTTCACTCAGAACACATTTATCTACAAAAACCTCCCCCAGATATTACACATATCTCATATTGTGAGATTCAAATATCCCTTTGGACCCCACTTTTTATAATTTCAATGGCATAAAGTCAAAGGACAGATGGAAAAGAGGTTGTATTCCAAGGCACAAATCACCCACAGATCCCATCAAAATAGTGTCGGATCTCTAAATGAATCTCAACAAACCTATATGATGGTAATAGTTAGTTTAGATTTTTCTTAAAATAAATCTTTCTCATTTATGATAGGATCTTTGTAAATAAATTTATAAATAATTCACATTTCGAGGTATGAAGGGTTCATCAGTTGGGACCTATTAGAAGGATGAAATTAATTTTGTAAAGATCTCATAGAGCTCACATGGATCAAATTTCAGTAACATAGTTGTAGAATCACATGATTCTTGTGTTAGTTTCATTGGTGAAGTAATCTCCATATTAATTGTTTTCTTATGTTTACCATATTGTTTTCTACTTTCTTAATTATTTTAAGGATACAAAAGGACATAACTGGTTTAAATGTACTGTTTTTCACTTGCTTGGAATAATTTATGTTTTTTTCCACTCAATATTAAACTCAGAGTTCTCAGTTGCTCTGTTTTTAATTGGATTTCTTAATCCGTTCCATCTTTCCCATGCATTAAATCTTGAATATCCAGTGGAGTTTCCTACCTTTCCCTACCATATTAGCCTATTATGACCTGACTTTGATCCATTCTGAGTTGTGACCCCATTGCCCAATGGTTTTTCCCTTGTTGTTCCAACCAGACCATTTAAAAAACCAAACCTATGTAGAGTAATAACTAGCCTAACTTCCAATCCAAACAAAGCTAAATCAGACATAGAGATCCCTTTCTGAGTCTTGGAGGGATAGATACTTGAATCCAAAGTGGTTGTGTAGTTACCTCTTCCCATTTCTTCTTCATCTTGAGAAATAAAGAGTGCTAACAGAGTGGCAACTATATTGGGGATCCTTCCTCAGAAAAGTTTATAAAGTTCTAGATCTGATTACTGATGGTGGACAGTGATCAGACACAAGAAGGCTGAATCATCCACCTGGCGACTCCAATTAGCTCCAGATTAGTTCCAATTCAAAGACTCTACCAGAGGAAGAACCAGAAACATGATAAGACAATCTGAAAAGACTAGGTATGCAAGTTGGAATTTCATCCAAGACATAATAGGTTTTATTTTTAATTATTTCCTCTCCTTTTATGATCCCGACCAAGACTATATTGCTGAAAATTATGTTGATGAAATTCAACCTAAGGAGAATCAATAGATCAAGACTAGTTTTACATCCCTTGTACATACTACTACACCTGCAAATATTCCAGATAGATACAAGCCTCTTATATTACCCCATATACTCCATGATTTCCATGTCAATTACTACAAACATCTTCCCAGGTTTGATGGAGAATATGGTAACATCACGCTGAGAAACACATTCATGGTTTTGACAATTTTCTTGATCTATTTGAGGTGGAAGAAGATGATGTCTGCATCATAATGTTTTCTCTATATTTGCAATACATATCTAAGGAATGGTTCACAAGTTTGTCAGCTGCAAGGATATCCATTTTTCATCATTTTGTAGAGGTTTTCCTTGGTAATTAGGAGATCAAGAGAATTTTTTTTCTCATTTTAGAAGAATATGATCATTTGAAAAGAAAACTAGGAGAGACAGTGCAACACTTTTCAGCCATATTCAATCAAGTTTACAATTCTATGCCTAATGATATAAGCCCACCTCCTGGTTTAGTTCTCTTACACTACCCAGATTCCTTTGATCCAAAGATGACATTTCAATTGAGAGAAAGGGACACTACAACACTCAAGGAAATGCAAGATAGTGCAATAGGTGTAGAAGCTAATTTTCCAATCAAAAGGTCAAAGATCAAGGCAGAAGAAAGGAAGAAAATAGCAAAGGAGCAGTTGAAATATTCAGAAGAAAAAATGGAAATTCTGGCAAACACAGTGAAAGAGATGATGCTGAAAGTTATCATAAGAAATGAACTTGTTGTCCAAAAACACTATGTTCCATTTGTTCCAGAAAAAGAAAGGTTCATTGTTCCTAATCATTTTGTAGCTCACCCCAGGTATCATGGATCATAAGAGGATTATTTCATGTATTCAATTCACAACATGGAAACAGATGAAAATCCAAATCAACTTCTAGAGGAGAAATCACTTGATATGATGTGTATGTTTGATTATATTTCTTTTATGGATGATCTATCCAAGTATGATCAATATGATGATTATTACATCAATGTGAACTCTTCAAAACATACTTTTGGAAGGAATAAGATCAGTTACAACTCAAATATGACAATCAACTTGTGCATATTGATTATGACAAGAATGAGTAAAATGCAAAAAATATCAGAGTAAGGGAAAAATATTTTCCCTTATGTTTCTCTTCATTTCAATTTCTGAGAGAAAATTATAAACAAGTTGTCAATAATAGAGATAGAGAATGTTCTGATAAATTTGTTGAGGATGTCATAGATGACATGGAAGTTTTTCTTGATTGAAATTTACATCCATTGAGTTACATTGATATTCAAACAGACGATGGATTAATGCATTATAACTCTATACCATTAACCTTCAATTCATTTTAGTTTTTGAAGAAAATTTTTAATCATGTCATGGATGATAAACACACATAAAATTAGGAATTTGTATTGGAACCAATGCAACAGTCATCCCAGTTCCTACATGGTCCAATAGCGGATGTGTTGGATGACTTGTGTTGTCCAAGTCATGTTCCATTGGAAAACTATGAGATTAAAAGAAGTTATGATATAGACATGATTAGGTGGTCTCTTTCATGGTATGCTTCAGCAGGAGCCTCTTTTCAAAGTGCATCAGAAAATCTATAGTCAAATTAGAATTTGCATAATGATATAGATGGCATATGTGAAATACCCAATAATTACCTTGAGTCTGCTAAATATTATGAACACTAATAAATAGGTCATGTTTTTCATGATCCTATAGCTATTTATATGGAGGATATCTCTTTTTCAAAATGTAAACTAATACTTATATCCTCTTTGATTTTCCACATTTACAAAGGTTTAGGTTACGAAGATCAGGTTGGCAATCAGTTCATCATACCTTTGCAAGATCTACTTTTTATGCTGGTTAAAAACAGGGAAAGAACAAAGTTATTAGGTCAATTGTTGGATTGGCTTCATTCGGATTATTCCGTTACCTAATTGAGCGGTAATTTCAACATATTAGGGTAGGTAGGTGTGCAAATAAGCTTGCTGGGAAAGCACCTCTTTCATTACATTTCAGTTTCGCTTTCAAAGTTTCATTTTTAGTTTGAACTTCATAGGTCAAAGCAGGTTAGAGTTTTTTTTTGGATCAACTTAATGAACAAGGCTACTTAGCCTACGGTGTTCTTGCAACCTCACAAGGAGAGCACCATCCCCAAGTGGAGACACTGTTATAACCATATATTCCATAGGATCAGATGGTGACTCAGATTTTGTCCTTCAGAGATGTCATGTGGTAAATGATATACCATCCTTCATATAATTTACCAAAGGAAAAAAGAGAAAGAAAACATCAGTAGGGTTAGCACAATCGAAATACCCCTCAATTGGTTAGATTGGGTTAAATTTGGCATAAAAATGTGAAATTATGGTATGAAAAGGAAAAAATTAATATTAGATCTACCCACAATATATTCTTATCCTAAGTTCTAGTGGGGACATGACATTTGTCATTATGCGACTAAAGGGCACACATTTTCTAGCTAGTTCTCATATCAATGGCCAATAGTTCTTTTCATACCCCCCAAACTTTCTTCCTTTAACGNTGGGGGGGGGGGGGGGTCCAGGAAAGTGGTTTTCCCAATGCATTCCCCACACAACATGTCAACCCCACATCTTACCAGACCCCCCCGTTTAATCCCTCTTACCATCTACCCTCCCCTCCAGAATCCTTCCAAACCTCCACTCCAATACCACCTACACTCTGGCTTACACCTCTATTCCACTCATCTTCTCTCCTGCTCATACCTCTCTCCTTTGTTCTCCTATTACCTTTCTCATTTCACCACCTATCCTCCAGCCTATCACATCCACTCAACCCTCTTCTCAGTCTCCATTCTACACATCACCTCCTGCTTACACACACTCCCACCTACATGTCATTTATCCCTATCTCTTACACTCTTTCATATACTCATCCCATCTCCACTTGACACTTACCCCCATGTCATCCTATATGTGAGCATTGTCCCCCTCCCAAAATTGTTTTTGACTAGTCATCTTCTGAGGCGATTAACAGGATAACCAAGGCTCAATTTGGAAAAACAAAAGAGGTTTTCCTATGAAAATGGATGAAATACAATAACCTCTCTCATATTTTTCACAGGCTCCATGGATTGGGAGAAACGAGATATTCTTTGAGCCATATTTTTTGGGATTTTGGATTTTCTTGTTCAACACATCTTCTTCAAAATCAGATATCGAACAAATTCAGGGGAATTTCGTAAAACCAAGAGATTTGATTACTCAAAACACGTTGATATAGAAAAACCTCCCTCATATGTTATACAACTATCTTAGATTGTGAGATTCAAAGATCCCTTTGGACCCCATTTTTTATAATTTCAGGGGCAGAAAGTCAAACGACTGATGGAAAAGAGATCATATTAAAAGGCACATATCACCCACAAATACCATCAAAATAGCATTGGATATTTGAATGAATCTCAACAAACCTCTATGATTGTAATAGCTAGTTTAGATTTTTCTTAAAATAAATCATGCTCATTTATGACAAGATCTTTGTAAATAAATTTATAAATACTTCACATTTTGAAGTATGAAGGGTTGATCACTTGGGACCTGTTAGAAGGATGAAAATAATTTTGTAAAGAGCTCACAAAGAGTCCATGGATCAAATTTCAGTAACACGGTTGCAGAATCATAGGATTCTTGTGTCAGTTTCATTGGTGAAGTAATCTCCACGTTAATTGTTTTCTTTTGTTTACATATTGTTTTCTACTTTCTTAATTATTTTAAGGATACAAAAGGAAAAAATGGGTTTAAATGTACCCTCTGTCACTTTATTGGAATAATTTATGTCTTTTTCCACTGAAGATTAAACTCAGAATTCTCAGTTGATCTATGTTTAATTGGATTTCTTAATCTGTTCGATATTTCCCATGCATTAAATCTTGGAGATCCAGTGGATTTTACTACCTTTCCCTGCCATATTATGTTGTTATGACCTGGATTTGATCCATTTTGAGTTGTGACCCCATTACCCAATGGTTTTTCCCTTGTTGTTCCAACCAAACAATTTAAAAAACCAAACCTTTGTACAGTAATAACTATCCTAACATCCAATCCAAACAAATCTAAATCATACAAAGAGATCCCTCTCTGAGTCTTGGTGGGCTAGATCCTTGAATCTAAAGTGGTTTTGTAGTTACCTCTATCCATTTCTTCTTCAGCCTGAGAAATTACAGAGTGCTAACACCATCAGTGGTAGTCCAACAATGAAATCCATTGAAATGACCTCCCATTTCGATTCTGGAATGGCGTGTGGCTGTAGTATTCTTGTCAAATGTCTATTTTCAGCCTTCTCTTGTTGACATTCTAGACATCTTGCCATGTATTTGACTATTTATACTTTCATTCCCTTCGAGAAGAATAAGGGTTTAAGGTCTTCCCTCATCTTCGTGACTCCAGGATGAGCCATGTACACTGCGCTATGAGCCTCTTTTAGGATCAAAATCCTCAACTCATCATTGGGAGGTATGCAAATTTGATTTTTAAATATCAATAATCTATCATTTTCCACCGTAAATACATCAAATTTTGGTACCATCATTGCGCTTTGTCCGATAAAATCCTTGACCTCGTATTAGTCATCGTCATGCTATAAAGTTAGAATATTTTCACGTAGATTTGCCTGAAGAGGCATCACCAAAAATATGTGTGGTCTCCTATGCAACGCATCAACCACTCTGTTCATTGTTCCTTTTATGTAAGTAATATCGAAATGATACTCGCTAAGCAATTTCGGCCAACGTTGTTCTCATGCGTTCATGTCACTTTGCGTAAAGATGTGTGGTAAACCACATTCGTTCATTTTTAGTTTGAATTTTCATCCAATAAGGTAGTGTCTCCATACTCTTAAGGCATAAACAATGGATAACAACTCCAAATCATGAATCGCATAGTTATCCTCATTCCTTCTCAACTTCCTCAAGATGTAAGCGATCACTCGACCGTCTTGCATCAAGACTCTGCCTAATCCTTCCTTGGATGTGTCAGTGTCTATCAAGAAGTCCTCATCCATGTAAGGGAACTTTAGTATCGGCATTGTCATCAACAACTCCTTGAGCCTCTGAAAAACCTTCCATGAATCGTCGATAATATCCTACCAAACCCATGAAGCTACGCACTTTTGGTACATTCGTCGGTGTAGGCCATTCCATAATAGCCTCTACCTTTGCTGGATCCACAACAATACCTTTGTCGGATATGACATGCCCTAAGTAGTGAATCTTTGATTGATAAAAAGAGCATTTAGATAGTTTCCCATACAATTTGTTCTCTCGTAGACATTTTATTACCAAGCTCAAGTCCTCATAATGATCCTTCATCATCCGAGAATAAATCAAAATATCGTGAATGAATAATTGGATGAACTTGTCCAAGTATTCGCGGAACACCCCATTCATCAAAATAATAAATACCCCTAAGGCGTTCATCAGTCCAAATGATAAAACAATAGAATCGTAATGTCCAAACCTCATATCAAAGGCAGTCTTAGACTTGATCTATAATAGGTGATACCTTGATTCAAGTTGATCTTCGAAAACACCAATGCGCCTTTCATTTGATTAAATAGATCATCAATCCTTGGCAATGGATACTGATTCTTGATCGTTGCATTGTTCAATTGACGGTAGTCAATGTAGAGTCTCCATGATCCATCCTTCTTCTGTATGAAAATAACAGGCGCACCCCATGGTGACACACTTCGACATATAATTCCTAGGTCCAAAAAATCCTTCAGTTTCATTTTCAACTACTATAACTCCAGGTTCGACATCCGATAAGGAATTATTTCTATCAATTCAGTTCCTAGTTTTAGTTCGATGGTAAATTCCAATTCCCTCTCAGGAGACAACCCTGGCAACTCCTCTGGGAAGAGATCCACAAACTCTCGTACTACCAGAAGGTTTTCTAGTCCTTTCACCACACCTTTTTCATTTAACGTGAGGATCACATAAATATTGCATCCCTTGCACATGCTCTTCCATGGCTACAAGGAAGAGATGAACCTCGAGGAAAATCCCTGGTTCTGACCTACAATCACATGTCTTTGTCCCTCATCATATACCAAGCTCAACCGTTTTGTCTTACATTTGAGTATCGCCTCATGTGATTCCAACCAGTCCATACCGATCACAATGCCATAAGACCCTAAGATCGTGATGTATAGGTTGTACCTAGTGAAAAACTATCCTAGGTTAAGGCTACATACCGTAACCTTCCCTCCAACCTTTTGTTTGGCTCCCGAAGCCATTTCTACAAATCGAAAATCATCCTATTCGACTGCTTTTACCTTAATTCGTTTTAGCGCTGCACCAGAAATAAAAATATTTCTAGCACCTAGATATATCAAAATACTAAGTCTATGGTCAACGATGGTACTTGACGTCTTGAGAAAAGTCGATTGGTTCTCTTCTTGACAGTTATTCATCGCTGCATGAATCCGATGGGCCTTGCCCAAATATCCCACGGTAGTGGGTCCGGTTGATCCAGATGCTTTGGTCCTCTCAACTAGGAAGTCACGCTGGTAATATGTCTCTCCACATGTTCAACACCCTTTCTTTGGTCCAATACTCTTGGTACCTAAAGTAGAAGATGATGACCCACCTGTCGAGAACCCTGGTATGTTCTGTTGAACATGCCTAAACTATTGCTACTGCGGTCGACACTGCTGCTGGTGTCATGGTCCTCTGTAAGGATTCCTTTTTGGAGGCATTGGTCATTGAGGTGTAGTCAAAGTGGATCCTCTCTGGATGCCATAATATCCTGGTGAACGTCTAGCTGGTGTCTCATGCTGCTGCACACCAGATGATGCCTGTCCCACTGGTCTCTCTAGAGTCCTTCTTTGACCCCTGCTGATAAACTTCTCCTTTTCCATGAGGGCCTTCTGGACAACATCATTCAAGGTTTGATGCATCAAAATCCTCACCATTGCATGAATGATGACAATAAGCCCGAACATGAACTTGTTGACCTTAAGTTTCTCGGTCTTCAGGTGGGGATCATACTGAAGAAGCTCCATGAAATGGGCCTCGTACTTGGGCATTGTATGACCACCTTGTCACAAGGAATTGAAATCATTGAGTTGACACTCAATTAGATATATACATCTCCCATAATCGTTCCTCGAACAGTTCCCATGACACGTCTTCGAATTCCATGTTCAATTACGGCAAGAGAGTCTTCCACCAGAGTAGAGTGCTCCCTTTTGGTTGAAATACCTCCATGTGGACCTTCATGTTGGAGGTATAGTCACGAATTGAAAAGAATATCACTAAAGAACTCAAGAAACTTGACCTTCTTGAGTTTTTGGTGAATGCTACCAGTACCAAACGAGGTGCGTGATGGACCCTCAAGAGGTGCCAATGCCCTGGCCTAATGTCTATCCAAATGACTGATCAGTGCCTCAGACATCCTTTGAAAGGACCTCATCATCCCAACCACATTACCCACAAATATTTGTTCCTTCCCGACTACCTATTCGTCTCCCTGGGGGTTAGATCCCTCGAGCGTGGATGCTACTGGGGGTGTAGTGCCTCCTCCCATAGCACCCCATATTCTTCCTTCGTGATGTCCTCTAACAATGATTACCTACATGATTACAATTCAATTTTAATTAGCAACAATTATAATCAAGTATCCAATCAATGAAAGTCATAGTGATCCCAAGTCGTGGGATGAACTAGCTCTAATACCATATGTAACGACCACATTCGTTATGACAACATGCGACACATAGAAAGTGATTTTTTTTTTTAAAGAAGGAAAGTAACAACAAAAAATAGTTAATCAATGCAACTTGATGATGAACACAACACACATAATTCAGGAAACAGACAACATAATGACCTAGCATACTAGCACATCATGCAACTGGATGCAACATATGAAAATCAATCAGACGAAGAAATAAAACAACTACCCACCCGTCCTACCCTGCAAGGTTAAGACCTCCAAGACACATAAGCAACGATCAAGCCCAAGTTTTGATTGATTATGACCATTCAAGGTCTCAAGGATGGTGACTATTCTGAGGAACAAGGAGGTGCCTACATCCTGCCCAACACCAACAATACAAGCCTAAAATCAAAGGACAATCATCATTCAACCAAATGCAACAACATCAATGACACAAGTAACTAGAACCTCCCCACCGAGCGAGAAACAATCACATTAAATGTTACAAACAAGTACAACCTTAATTACCAAAAGCGACGTCATCCCATCGAAAGACGCAAAATGGTAAGCCAAGTTATCGTATGTGCTTCTTGATCCATGCGCACAACAATCCAATCAATGGAAATCATGTTGTCATATTGCGATGAGCACACTAAGGACCCTTGTGCAATTGGAATAAATCCAACCCTTCACCCCAACATAAAATCCAAGATTGCGACATACCTTAAAAATAATACAAATCATAACCATAGATTCCTACTTCCTTCTCAGAAATAAATCCATGATTCCCTTCAAATGTTAGGAAGAATAGAAAATATTAGTTTACTAATTACAAGTTTTCAACAATGATTCCATAACAAATCAATGATTCAATAGGTCTGTATTTAGTTCCCTATTGGGAGAACATTTAAACTTCTATAAGGAAATAATCCCAGTACTTATAATAAAACAATTAAGGTTAATGTAAGGCAATTAAAACTGTTATAGGCGATCAACGCAATGATCATCTTTAAAACATTAATCTAATTGCAAAAGAATTTGTTAAACTAATCTAAGGGGTAATTGCCTTACTCATAATTAAAGACAATCAACAGTTATATTTCCATTGAAAATGAAACTATTAGGTGAATGCAAAACTATTCAACAATTAAAACTATTACACATCATTAGACTGTTACACCAGTATCTAATCACAATTTAAAATGGAACCATTAAAGTTGATGCCAAGACTACTAAACTATTAAAAACGTTCCTCATAACATTACTCTTATATACTATTATATCACCTATTACAATTAAACGATTAAAGTTGAAGCAATTGTTACTGCAGTGCAACTATTAAAACTGTTAATAAGAAGCAACTATTAACTATTGAGTACGATACAACTAATAAAGTTGTTAACATAATTCTATTGTTAAAAGATTAACACAATGCAAATTATAAAACTATTATATACACATTATTTAAATCTCTCAATCCCTTCGATGTCTTTAATACCTCCCGTGGTAAATTGCTCCACAATTCACCAAGCTTTAGTTACTATATAACGGTTGTATACTAAATTAGTTAAAATATTCCATACCCATTTTGTAACAACATAACACTATCATTAATGATGAAACTGTAATCACTGTTGAAATTATAGAACGAGGGAGGAAAGCATAAGAGATTTAGTCAGTCCTAAGTCCGTTGAGCGAATATTGACCAGGCACAAAGGGAGGGGCGAAACGTTCTCTTAGGGAGAACATCACTCAAAACGAAGTTTACCCACCCAAGGAAGAAGGAAACAACATCGTATTTCCCCGAGCTCATCTCACCAGCAGACACACATGCACACCTAATCCCATTTGATCAGATTAATTCATTGAGAAATGGAACTCGCCAGGTTTGTATCTCAGGAAGACCAGTCATATCCTCCATCCATCATATTATAGATAAAAGGGATGGATGTGTAAGGTGGAAACAAAATAGATAAGAATTAAGTTAAAGGGGTTAGGTGCAGTTCTGAAGGGTCACTACCAACCGAGAGAGACCAATAACTGAGGTCAAATAAACCATGAGTGGAATGAAGAAGGAAATTTTAATCCCCGGGCTATCTTAGGTATACCAAGGATAGAGTTAAGGACCGTCTTAGAAGCGGAACAATTAGAAGAAAACGAAAAACAAGGGCCTGCCCTTAAAAGTCAACCAACAAATCTCTTCAACAAACGATTGAATTAATGTCTATGTCACTTTGTGGCTTATCTCTCTCTATCAGGCGATGATTAGATAAAAGGAAAAGATGGGTGGAGGTAGTTTGCAGGTGGGTTTGTGATAAAAGAAGATTACATTTTAACCGAAATGGTCGAGTTCCTCTTGCATGAAATTTAAGCAGACAAGAATGCCCCTTCCATCAAGGCAGAATCACAAAAACAATCAGACATGCAACAACAAAATTTCTTATACAGTCTAGGAAGTGCCAATGTAGGATTAAATTCTCAAGAAATAGAAAGCATGGTGACTCGCACAACCAAGGTTTTATTTTGGTGGAAGAGAAGGAAGACAAAGCTATGTCGAAATTTCACAACAATTAAACTAACTTGAAAATTCAAGCTACACAAATATGTTGGGCACACATCCATCTTGGGGAGAAACGAAATTCAACACTACGCAAGGATAAAAAAAAGGGGTTGAAAGACATAAACGAAGTAAACCATTTTTAGGAATTGAATGGGTGTAGCTTCTAAATGGCTACAATTTAAAATCATAAATAAAAACATGACACTCCATTAATTCTGATTAAGGTGTAAAGGTGAAAAGAACAATTATCTTAGCAATAAACGACACCCAACATTAACAAGAATAAATTAAGGACGTGACGAGGAAAACAAGATTCAAAAACTTGAGAAGCGAAGGTGCCTACTGAACATCAGGGCATTGTGCACATACCACAGCTATAAGGTTGTCATTCCTACACCAGAGCTTAGTTATACTGAAATCCTACTACTCGAACTGAAAACTAACATGCTACTAACAACAGTTCATTCAATGAGAGTATAATCAACTAGTTTTATTTTTATTGTAGATTACAATATACCAAGATTTACTAAATCCAATGATGAAATTATCACAACAAGACATATGAGAGAAAAAAAATAACAAGAAGACATCATCAGACTACCACAACCATGCTAGTATAGTTTAACCATAAATCAAAAAACAAATTTATCTGAAATACCATGACCAATGATGGTGAAACTGAAGTCGTTGTCCCACACTTGTGCTCCAACCAGCTCCTACTTTCCAACCACTGAGACCTCACCGATACCTCCCATCCAACGCTAGGGGTACTCTTCTCCCCCTTGAGCCCCACGAGTTGCAAAGGGTACATGCACACAATACCAGAGAATGCTAGCTTCCCAGCTCACCTCGCAAGGTCGAGCTACCACTCATTGTCCAAGCTGGGTATCCCTAACTCCAACAATAAAAGTTTAGTCAAGATAAAATTATGGCAGCGTAACCTTACACATACCAGACATGATACATACTCCTCCTCCACCATCCTTTTTATATATTTTTCTTAGTCATTGGTTTCCCAAACCCTCATTAGATTCCTTTTTCATTTATTTAATTAGGAAAAACCTCCCCCGTACACATGTTGCCCGATCCCATAGTTGCATGAGAAAATCAATTTATTAATTAATTAATTTTCCTATTTCCCTCACCCACCTAAAAACATTCCTAGAAACACTCCTCGGTGTCCCATTATTCCCTTACAATTTTTAAATGACTTATGCCTTACTTAAATCCTAGCTGAGTTGATAAATAGAAAGTTCCAAAGGCTAGATTCCTTACTAAGTTATACATTCCCCTTTTTTTTTAGGTTTCCCATTTTCTTTAAGTTTCCCCCTTTTGAACTAAGTTTAGAATTAGCAAGTTTAGACAAACAAACATTTACCCCCCTTTTAATAATTAAACGTTCATTAAAATTTTTACTTTAATTAATAAAGATTGAATTTTCTTAACCCGTTCTTGTTATATGTCTATTTTTTTTTTTTTGTTCAGAGGTTATACTTAGACCTAGTTTTTAAATTCACTAGGCTTGGCGACAGTTCTTAAGGGATTTTTTTTTTATTAAACTATACTCATCACATCATTCATTTTAAGGCCAACCAGGTCCTAAGGAGGCATAATTTTCTAGGAATTATGTTTATTAACTTACAATAGTTAAAATCATGATGTGCCCTTTAGGATGCACTACGTGCTCCAAGGGTGCCACTTGCCTCTTTTTGTTTTATTTGCATGAATTTCCCTTCAAGACATACTACGTGCTCGAAGGGTGCCACTCGCCTCATGACTAAATTTGGTAGATGTCAAACCCCTGGAGTCAATATTCCGTCAAGTGATCATATGGGAGATTGAGGGCCTCTAAGGAATAATGTTGGCCCTTGACCAAGTTTTGGGGATTATTGGTCATGTTTGTCCTATTTTTGGGACTTCAACAGGCTTTCGAAGGTGGAGCAAAAATCGAAGCAGAGATCATGAGATCTTGGCCCCTTTTTAGGGTGTTTTGGGGTTTTGGGCTTATGTAACATGTATGGGGATGTCGGCCCATGGGTTTACCCATGCTTAGGCCTATTTTGTAATATATAAATAGAAGACTAGGCGATGTAAGAGAGGGAGAGATAAAAGGGAAAATAAGTAAGTAAGTTAGTCAAGTGCTTTGTGCATGTTGTGTGGGACTTGGAAGGTTGAGTGTAAGTGATTGTTAGAGACTATAGGTAGGCTTTGTGCTGTAACCTAGTTTGAGGAAGGAGGATCTAGAGAAGAGTGCGTGGATCTCCTATCCTCTACGGAGTTGATATTGAGGCTCTATGCATGTAAGAAGATTGAAAAAAGATAATAAAGAAGACGAAGAGTTTGTGGACGTGGCCCTAGGCTGGGGGTGAACCATGTGTATCATGTTTTGTGAATGCTTTGTGCTTTATGGTTTCTCTCTTGATTATATGATTAAATACCGAGTGCACCGTTAGATGATAGATGAAACCAATATGATAGATTAGTGATGAATAATATGCATGAATGCTAGATCTGATCTATGTTAGTATTCTTAGTGCTTGAGTCTATTGAATATATGGGAACGTTACACTGATTTATTACTAGGGTTTAATTGCACTGTAAACAAAGGATGAATATTGATGAATCTTAACTGCTAGGTGCTCTGTAAAGTGTTATAATCACATATATGTGTCCCAGTTAAGGTTGCAAACACTGGAGTCCTTCAACCACTGCTGCCTCTACCTCGGGTGAGACTTCATCTACCTCACAGGTGTTGTCGAAAGGGCCTGTAGTTAGGGATTTGTTGGTGAGTTTTTGTAGCATTGAACCCCAAGTCTACCCCTATGCCAACAAATGGTTCTGTTGTTGGGACCAGAAACCGTGATTGCAGGGAACTGAGGAAAAAGGAAAAAATGAGCTTTGTGCGAAGATTTGACCTAAAACTGTGAAAGTTGCATGCGTAGATCTATTGCCCTTGTGCACAAAATCCTACTTAAATCTCTGTGCTAAGAAAAGAAGTCTGATATGAGGGAAAGATGTAAGATCTATTCTCTGATAAAGGTGAAAGTGAGACTAAAAAGTTAATATATGTAAGCATTTTTCTTTGTTAAAGGTAAGATAAGTGGAAATTTTTGTTTCAACGGTATGGATCTAGGTATGTTTGATAAATTATTTCCTATCTTGAAAAGTAGGGCACAACTAGATGAAATAAGATTTGATATGAGTAGATATGATAATACTAATGAAAGATATGTTATATGTATGCATATAAAGAATGTTTGGACGAACCAATGGATGCAGGATCCTAGAAAGACTTTTTTGCAGGTTAGCTACTATGATCCTAGTGCGCAGTATAGGAAAGGTTGGGGATCATTTAAAAGAAAACAAGAATTAACCCTTTGTTACAGTTGCAAAAGACCGGGACATATGGCTAAGGAATTCCCTAGTAGAAGGTCTAGTTGTCTTTGTTGTAAATCTATGGACCATGAATTTTTGGATTGCCCTAACATGATTTCTAAGGTTGAAAGAATGAATATGAGACAAGAAAACCCTAAGGTATATCCAAAAAATAAGACTATGGTAGAACCCCAAAAAGAATTAGAGGATGTATTGATGCAAATGAAAGAAACCCTGAATGACCACTGGAATATCAACTTATCAGAGATATTGAAAGAAAAAGAATACAAAGAAGTAAGAATAGGAGACTTTGACATTGACTGTGTTCTGGATGAAAAAACACAGGTGAATATTATGACGCAAAGAACTTGGGAAAAGTTAAGAAATCCTGCTATGATTTTGTCATTGGGAGGAATAGGAGTATTTAAGGGAAAGTTGATAACCCTGTGTGGAAGACTCACCTAGACATCTATGAGTGGTCATGGAACTTTGATAGAGGAATATTTTGAGGTTGTTAAATTTATTGAGAAAAATGCCCCAGTATATTACTGGGAAAACCTTGGATTGAAAAGGATCAGGCCAGAAGGAAAGAAGAAGAATTATTAGAGCAGAAGAAGAAAGAGTTGAAAGATTTCATGACTAGTTGGATCGAACACTTGATTGAAGAACATGATAACAAATCAAAGATATTTAAAACCTGAAACTTGGATATCGAAGTTGGAAGAACACAAGAAGACTCACAGAATACTGAAGAACCTACCCCAAATAGAGAAGAAGTATTTCCCTCGAATCTTAGGAAAGAATATCAACAAAACAAAGTTACTATGCTAAGAGGAGATAAGAATCATAATGTAAAGAGGAATATTGAGATGAATCTCACTGAGAGAAAGGCTAGAAATCTTAGTAAGAATAGAGACAAGATCGAAAAATTATAGAAGGTTCCAAAGGGAACTTTGCCGAAGGAAAACTTGCAAAATTGGGACTTCGCTAGGATAACAGAACAATGCCACATGGCACTTTGCCATGGCAAATAAATATATTCGTTGGGAATATTATAACTGTTAGACCGATGCCTCAAACAGTTAGAATGACATTTATGGTCCAAGAGCTCTCCATCAGACTGTTAGGACCATGCCATAACCAATAGAACTCAAGCAATGAAAGCTTCTCGCCCGTTGGAGAGATCCATTGCCTAGTTATCTACTTATTCTGTCGATCCTTGCACAGAGAACACCTTTTCCAAACGTGATTATCTAATCCCACAGTTTAGTTTATTTAGCATAGTGATCATTGAACTATCACCATCCATCCCATTTCCTTGATTAGTTACTCTTAAAACTCGAGATATTCAACCACGAGCGTATATGTCCAAAGAACTTAGCGTAGTCGAAGAATCTGTGAAGGAGGTACTCATCGACCTCATGACTAAAATATGAAATCCGAAGGGTACAAAAGGCCCTTCGGTCCAGTCACGTAGTGTCCACTGCGCCCCTGCCATTAGAAGAACCATAGTTGGGAGATGAGCCAACCCAACTCTGAAGACTAGCTAATGCGACCGAGGCTCGACTTCATCGTGCATAGGAAGAAACAAAACACGCCACTCAATATTTGAAGCTAGTGCAAGAAGTAGTTGTAGAACAACACTGAATTGCAGAGCAAGAGAAGGTTTCTCTCTAGACAAAGTTTGAAGAGGAGAAAGAACAAATTCAACAAGAAAAAGAAAAGTTGCTCGTAGAGAAACTCGAAGTGAAAGAAGAAGTCAATAGAGAACTTCGCTCCGTGACAGGCTTAGAGCCCGAACCAAAAGACCGAATCACACATCAAGTAGAGAAGATCGTGGAAGATATCCAACAATGACAACAAAGAATAATATACTTAGAGCTCCGCACAGTGCCCGACACCCCGCAGGAGGTGAGGGATCAAAGAGAAGCAACTGCTCGAAGCACAGTTGAGAGAATAAAGGCCCTTGCCATGGAATGTAAACAACTAAGTGATCATAGTTCCAAGACTTATGAGTGAATCACTAAGAATCCATAACTAAAGGAACTGGAGTCACGACTCTAGGAGGTGAAGCAGCAAGAAGAAACAATACATGTGCATTTGAAGCCCCTGTTAGCTATTGAAAGGATGAAGCGATCCCAAGAGCAGTGCACTGCTCAAAAGTAGGTCCACACCATTCATAGAAGAGTCATGGAAGTGACTTAGAGGATCCAACCTATATAGGATGAGGCTTTACAACTGTTTGCAGAGATCGAAGTCCGAGGAGAAGAATTGGAGCAAGTCGTCAATGCAGTTGAACAACACTTAGAGGGACCTGTCAATGAAGCTGCTATCCAAGAGTTCGTTGAGTAGGAGGTCATGGCACAAAACCAAGTTGGTGCATCTCAAGACAAGCTCGAGGATTTTGAATCAAAGCTACCTATACTAGAGTGACTCGGGACGAGTCACAAGTGAGTGTTGGGGGCTTGTTCACCCTTGACAAAGTTTTGAGGATTATTGGTCATGTTTGACCTATTTTTGGGACTTCGACAGGCTATCGAAGGTGGAGCACAAATCAAAGTGGAGATCACGGGATCTCAGCCCCTTTTTAGGGATTTTTGGGGTTTTGGGATTATGTAATAGGTATGGGGATGTCATCCCATGGGTTTACCCATGCTTAGGGATATTTCGTAATATATAAATAGAAGACTAGGCAATGTAAGACAGGGAGATAAAAAAGGGAAAAGAAGTAAGTAAGTCAGTCAAGTTCTTTGTGCATGCTATGTGGGACTTGCAAGGCTGAGTTCAAGTGACTGCAAGAGACTGTAGGTAGGCTTTGTGTTGTAACCTAGTTGGAGGAAGGAGGATCTAGAGAAGATTTCTCAGATCTCCTATCCTCTACGGAGTTGATCTTGAGGCTTTGTGCATGTAAGAAGATTTAAAGAAGCTAATAAAGAAGAGAAAGAGTTGGTGGATGTAGCCCCAGGGTGAGGGTGAACCACATATATCCTATGTTGTCAATGCTTTGTGCTTTATGTTTTCTCTCTTTATTATATGATTAAATGCTAAGTGCATTGTTAGATGATAGAGGAATCCAATATGATAGCTTAGTGTTGAATAATATGAATGAATGCTAGATCTGATCTACGTTGGTACACTTAGTTCTTGATTCTATTAAATATATGGGAACGCTACATTGATTTACTACTAGGTTTTAACCACGCTATAAACAAAGGCTAAATATTGATGAATGTTAACTACTAAGTTCTCTGTTAATTTTTATAATCATAGATATATGTCCCAGCTAACGTTGCAAACACTAGAGTCCTGCAACCACCCCTGCCTCTACCTCGGGTGAGACTTCATCTGCCTCGTAGGTGTTGTCGAAAGGGCTAGTAGTTAGGGTTTCTTTGGTGCATTGTCGTAGCGTTGAACCCTGGATCTTCCCCTGTGCCAACAAATAAGGACCTTGCCTTATTTTGCACCCCTTAGAATCATCGTGAGCGACTTTCACAGTCTACCCTCATGACATCGTGGATCTCTCGAAATAGGTAATCGTTAACATACAATTTGAGCCACGAAGGGAGGGCTAGTATGTTGTGGTAGGGTTGTTGCCACACCTCTCCCTCAATGTCTCTCATTGTCTTGTGTGACCCCTTTACACCTATGTGAGTCTGGTTAGCAAGCTACCATCAGCCTGCATCCATCCACAAAACATGTTAGCTATAACAATCAACATCATAATATCTAGTCATACGTCACATCTATAATATGAAAACATTCAAACGATAATGGTCCACTCCCTGACTCGATCCAAAGTCCAAGGATATCCCTCGATGCCATCGACATCCTCTAATGTCAAAATTCTTCCACACTTAGGAGAACCCAGTCAATAGCACCAATCGATATAAATATAGAAAAATAACATATCAACAGATCCACAACATCTCATAATCATAATCAAAGACATCCAATCGTATATGAATCAGATCACTTGCATGCAACTGTCCTCAATGAATAATTCCAATCAGGTGTGCACGATAGAGGGATGTTACATGATAGATGGTGTTGAGGTATGTATATTTATCCTCCAATACTCTCTCCCCAATGACTCTTTTATTTGCAGAAGAAAACTCAACACTCATTGCATCCATACCATGCCTTATAGCTTCTTATGCATCTCCATAACCATGGTCTTAAGAATACTTCATATCCATGTTCATCATCATGCCAAGGGTGTAAAATGGGGTCTCATTACACCAATCTAGATATTTTTCCAGATTTCCAGGGATCTTGTGCATTGGGATATGGCTAAGTCCTTCATTTATAACATGCACATCCTTATCTCAAGCATGATGAATGAGCTTTCCTTGAGTATAAAGTTAAACAAGTTGTTTATCATTGTTTGCATCATGAATAGATCCAGGCCTTAAGAAATCTCAAATACAAATGGAAATATCATATCGATTACATATGTCAAGTATGGTATCCCAATGCTCATATTAAAAATTCTCTTTACGATATTCCAAACACCACTTTGCATGTATAGAGCCTCCTCGAGACACAATTCCATTCATTCACTTTGAATTCAGAGGGATGTACACTAAGAATGACCTATATGCTTTGAAGCAAGAACCATGTGGTTAAAGCAAATGGATTGATGAGTACTTGTTGAATTTTGGCTTCACGATTTTTTTTTGTATATCCTAACCTTTACTCTCTATTTGATATATCCAATATGTTAGTGTTGGTCATATATGTGGATACCTTGATCCTTACAAGTCACAATGAGGAGCTGATAGAATGGTGCAAGGGGAAGTTGGGCTCTGTGTTTGATAAAAAGGACAATCACATAGTTGCAATAAGGTTGAGGTAAAATCTGATTTGTTTATTTCTTTCAACATGACTCATTCAAGGTTTTTACATTACTTTTTAGTTGTAGATTGTTGACATGGTGCTTAACTTGCCAAAAATCATCCCACTATAGCACTTTCCTTGACTAAAGAGCATATAAGATATGAATAGGCACAACTAGTGAAACAATATGGTTTATGATGGATACTTGTTGATTTAGAAGTAAACCAGTTCTAGGTAATTTCATTTTATTATGACAATCAAAGTGCACTAATGTTGGAAAAGAATATAAATTTCATTCCTAACTAATTATATGGAGGTTCATAATAAATACATTCAATAGTTGGTTGGAATTGGTGATATCAATTTTCAATATTGTGCAACAAAAGAGTAGTCTTCATATATCTTCACTAAACTTCTTGGTCTAGATAAGTTCATAAAATTTAGAGGAACTATATCTCCAAAGAGAAATAATGGGACAACTACTCTACACAATTGAGAATATCTGAAATAATTGCATAAACTAAAGTTAAAATCCACTACAGGTAGATAGATGAACATGTATCAATGTTCTCAAATATGATAAACAAATGTCTCCATAAGACCATGGAGGATTCGAGGAATTAATAATGGTCATATTGTATTTACTTTATAATAAGTTAAAATTAGTTATAAATGTGGGTGACAGGTTATTCATAAAATGTCAATGCTTAGTTTGCAATAAAAGGGAATTAATAATTTCTGAGTTTTATGTAGGAAATGTTGTTCTTGATATGATTCATGGCTAGGGAATTATGTGAAGGCATACATAATGATTTACAATTATTTTGAATTTTAATGTAGCTAAAAAGAGAACTTATGTAGTGCCCTAGAATTTCTACTTAACTATCAATGGATATTTATCATATTATAAAAGGTTTGTTTCCACTCTCTCAATTGATTGAAATTTATCAATATGATGGACAATTGAAAAATAAAAACAACATTGAAAAGATAAATAATGTATTCGAATTGAATATATAATTATCCTTCAATGGAAGAAGAAAACAAAACTATATCCTTATGATTAACATGTTTTAATAAATTTTAAAACAAAATTTCTCTTAAAATTTAAAGGCATAATAATAAAACATAGGTCATAGAAACACTTATAGTGAATCAATTGAAATGTATGTTTAATGATTTTCCTTTGTTTCTACAACCATGGTTTTTGTACCAAATGGTCGCGCTTATCAAAAAAATATAAAGAAATCAAATGATTATGAAAACTTAGAAGCACATATTACTCATAAAAACACAACCCATATCATGAAAACAAGAATATTTTAATCGCTACAAATTAAACTTTTCATTAATAATTTTTTTTTTCTAGGGCCTTGTTAAAAAGAAGTCCCTTTACATTCCAATCGAGTGAATAATTATAGTCACATCACTTGTAACAAAAATTGGTTATGCAAGCAATTTAAAATTCAACAAAAACTACAAAAATAAAATATTTATCGACATAATCCATGATTTTGCTGAAAGTTGTTTTCCAAGTCATTATGGTTGAATGAGTCGATCCCATTCCTGCTTTGCTGGATATTTCAAAGTCATCACTTTCTTATAAGTAATATCCACTTCAACATATCTTTTATATGTTGGGGTAATTACAAATAAATTTCTAAGATTCCATCAAAGGAAGAAGTCTTCATCTAGAATGTCAACAATTATTTGACCTTTTAACATTCCTATAATTCCTCTGAATTTAATTGTATCATCTCCGGATTTTATAAAACATTGATGGTAATTTTGAAGAGAATACATTACACTTTTTATCCCAACATTCTGGTAAACCATTTTCAATGAATTTCTTGCAAAGGATAGAAAACCATTCAACATTTCAATGCAAAGGAAATAATTTGTTTCGAGCTTGTTGAATTAGGTTTCTTTTTGTTAAACCTTTTTCAATCTCCATGGCCATGTTTGTTTTATTTTTAATTCCTTTTTACTCAATTCCTCATTTGATTTGGAATTAAGTAACTTAATATTTTTTGAAGTTGTCTCAGGTATGTTTCCTAGCTCTTGGAAAGAATCTTTAACGTCTTTGTCCACCTTCCTTTCCAAACCAAATTCTTCATCCATTCTTATGATATAATCCCAAATTTTGGTGTTTTCCTCAACAATTTTATCCCAAAGAAAATGTTTGACTCCTATCAAATAGAATTTTCCTCCTAATTTAGTTTTCAAAAACTCATAATCATCTTGTCTCTTTTCCTTATCTTATTGATAGCTCTTAATTTATTTGTCTTTCTGCAATTTGATGTAAGGGAATTTTTATTTCATCATTTTTTGTAGACACTTCCTTGATGGATTTTCCTAATGCAATTTAATTAAAATTTAGATCATCTAAAGCCTTAACTAGATCATCTAATGAATCTACAGATTTTGAACCTTGTGATGATGAATATCCTCATTTCAAAATATGAATTTGTTTTTCATGTAATTTGATGTGTTCATTCATGTGAACCATTTGATTTAAAATATGATATTTTTCCCATTGGATTGCTTGTAGCTATGAAGTATGCACATGATGAATATTAGTAAAATTTATCTTCTTCTTTATTATAAGGATCTCATTATATTTTGAGCTCATTATCTGTTGCATTTGCTCCTTATCCTTAGAATTTTCTCTTAGTATTAAGAGTTTCTTATGTAAATCATCAATCCTTATTTTCTTTGTCTTGGTAAGTACCTTTTCTTGTCTCAACTATTCCTTCAATTGATTGTTTACCTTTTGTAATTTCTTCATACCACGAGTCATTTTGATGAAATCTATATTCCCCATTTCTTTTGTTTGTCTCAGCAAGTCCATCTTGTCAACTCTATGAATTTGTTCAAGACCAATTGAAAATTTAGTTGTTCTATAATTGTCAACACTTATAAGGTTTTGATTAATTGGTTCTAATAGTGAAAAATGTATTCTTCCTTTTTCAAAATATAATGCAAACAACAATTTATATTTAGAAGAATATTGATCAAGCTGAGGGAACAAAATTTGCTTTATCTGTACATTTTTGTCCTTCATTTTTTCATATTATGAAAATATTTTTTTTGGCTTGTTTTTTGAAGCTTCCACGCCTTTTTGATTCTCGATGTTATAAAATATAGATGATATAATATAATATATTGTAAAAGAAGATTTCTTCTGATTGTCTTCGGATGTATATTCTATAACTTGAATATCTTATTCAAAAATTTCCTCTGTGTTTCCTTCAATCCTTTGCTTGTTCCTAGAATTCTCATCTTCTGACTCTGAGACAAGTTGAAGCTCCTCTAGAAAACTTCTTTTAAAAGATTTATCTTGCTACTAGAGTGTATCAATGACCACTATTTGAGAAACCTGAAATATATTCTTTATTTTCCCCTGAAGAATCGTCTGCACATATTTCTCACTATGTAGGTTCATTATCTGCTCCACTTGATGTTTGTTATGGTTATCATATGCATTTAATTCAAACTCTTGTCTTTTGGATGATATGATTCCAAAAGGATCATATTTCCATGTTTCTCCTTTCTCAAGATTAAATCCTTGCAACATTGATTCTGTAACCTGTAAAACGTTTCTATTGTTCACAATAAAAGGCCCCAATTCTCTTTTCAACTTGAAATTAGTCCTCTTTTTCATTTACAAAAATCAATATCATGTGAATTAAGAATTTTCCTTATGAATTCTAAGGAAAAAATCCTTAGTGTAAGGAATTTGGGCAATCTGAAAGAATGGATTTTTTCTCCATATATTCTTATTTCAGTTTATTTCTTGAATAAATACCAGTCTCCTAGTTTAGTTTATATAGAGTCCTGCAAAAGTGCCTTTACTTGGGAAAATATTATAGGAGGAATTTCTTCATGAAATATGGTATATTATATGGCCATAGATGTATTATAACATCCCACTCTGGCGCATTGAACGAACTTATTCTTTGACGACACTTTCTCGCAAGTGATTCAAAATTTTATGCTATTAAAACATTTGACTTTGATTATGATGTGTTATGGGTAGATGACATGTTGTTTTACTAAATTGACATAGACAGGTGCTATTGACTCGGTTTTACTAAGTGTGCAGGGTCTTGGACCTTGAGGATGCAGAGGCATCGATGGAACCCCTTAGACTCCGGATCAAGTCAGGGAGTGCGCCATTGGGGTTTGACTATTTTACTGTGATATTAGTGCATATGACTAGATGATATGATGTGGATATATTCTGACATGATTTGTTGATGATGCAGGCTGGCGATAACTTGCTCACTAGACTCACATATGGAGTAAAGGGGTTACACACAACTACCAGAGATGTTGAGGGAGAGGTCTGGACAGTAGCTCTGCCACAACCTACTAGCACTCCTGCCGTGGATCGAACTGTAGGTTAACGATTACCTAGTTCGATAAGACCCACGATGCTGTGAGGGAAGACTGCGACAGTCGCTCACGATGATTCTAAGGGGCGTGCAATAAGGCAGGGGCCTTATTCCTTAGAAGCCCTTAGTCTCCCACAAGTTCACCTAGCGGAGTGTTGACTCCAGGGGTTATTGATGTCTACCAATCAGTCAAGAGGCGAGTGGCACCCTTGGACCACGTAGTGCGTCCTGAAGGGCACGTCGCACAAAGGAACAGATGAGGCGAGTGGCACCCTTGGAGCACCTAGTGTGTCCTGAAGGGCACGTCGCGTTGTTGATAATAGAGGGATGAACTTAGAAGGCCTTAGGACAATTAACGTGTTGAGTATTTTTAAAAACAATTTCCCTAATTAATTATCACCCAATACAAAATCTAAAGGTTTAAGTCTAAATTATGCTAGTGGTGAAATTTAGT
>ML779856.1:412152-442965 GCA_009831015.1 Picea engelmannii
ATATATATATATATATATATATATATATTTTTAAGAGCTTTCTAATTTTGAACTGAATTAGCAATTTCATAATAGGGAAAGCCTTTAAAACCTGTAAGGGAATCTAGGGACACCTAGGAGTGATTCTAGGAGTAACTCTAGGTGGGTGGGGGAAATCAAGATAATTACTTAATTAAAGAAATTAATTAATGGAGGAATGAAGGGGATGGGTGACACTTGTACGGAGAAGAATTTTTAGGAATTTATTTTTAAAAACTTTAATTAAATGAGAGCTTAGGAAAGAGAGGAAGTGGGAAATTCTATATAATGAAGGAAGGAGAAGGAGAAAGGGGATATGTTGTTTGCGTAACGTTACGCTGCAGAAATATTGACTTGACTGATTTACTTGTGGGGAGTTGGGATACCCAGCTCGGGGAGGAGTGGTAGCTCGGCCTTGCAAAGCAATTTGGGAGCTAGACAAAATCTTTGGATAGTGTGTGTGGCCCCTTTGCAGCTCGAGGGGCTAAGGGGGAAGAAGAGTACCGCTAGTGTTGGTTGGGAGCTACCGGTGAAGTTTTGACGGTCGGCGAGCGAGAGTTGCACGGAGTGTGCGGACGACACTCAGAGCGGGCAAACATGCAACGATACGCTTTCTTCGTTGATTAGTAGATTGTTGTAGGATTGATGATTTCGATATGCATGTTTACATGGTAGGTAAACTAGTTGTCTAGTTTAGTGACTGAAATTTTTATGGTCTAGCTGATTGATTGGTTGATTGTTTTCCCATGACCTTCGTGTTCTCGCATGTCGTGACCCCCTTGCTGTGTAGTTTGTGACCTTCGATGGTTTAGCCTTCGTCCGTAGCTCACCAGTCCTCCCCTGAGCAGTCGGCTAGGAGCATGATCTACGGTCATTTCCTTAGCGTTAAAATACCTATGGATCTCAAGGCCCTGCTTTTCTGTGTGAGGATGATGAGCGAAGGATGATCTCGTCAGCCGTCTACCTCTGTTATTGTCCTTGGTCGATTGTGGTTTGCGCCTTCTAACAAAAAGTGTCTCTGTGTATGGAATTCTTCCATAGTGTTGGTTATCCCTGCAATCCTTCCATGACCCTTCCCTTTGGATCCTTGCGCTTCTCTCACTTTGTCCGCATTGTCCAGGTATTCTAGCTGGAAAACGAATTGACCTCGTGTCTGCATTTTTTTTTTTTACTTTTGGTATTCTGCATTGGACAGACATTGAGCTCCCTTCTGCATTTAAATTGGCAACCTGAAAATGGAATAACAATTAAATATTCTAAATTATGCATTTTATTTGGGGACACCGAACTGGTTAAGCGTTCTATGTTATTTCTCTGTCGGCTATGTTTTTTAGTTGGTTTTGAATCCTTCCCTTGCTTTTAATGGTTAAAGGCGAAGTTATGCCCTGCAGTTATCTCACACCTGGCGTGTTTCCTTCTACGCAATTCTGATCTTAGTGCAGGTTCGGTTCTCGGAATATGCAAGTGCTTAACTTCTCCTTTTGGTACAGTTTTTTTTCGTAATCTGATTAATGGTTCCACTCTAGATATAACCTCCTTAGCTGGGCGCTCCACCCATCTCTCGACCTCTAAATTTCCAAGCGTGTGACCCTCGACCTAGCAGTAGCTACTACTCAGCCAATACACACGTGATCATGGATTGTTGACAACTTCACGTTTTGGGGGGTTATGCAACTATTCGGGGTGTGCATGCGTGATCGCCGTAGGCTGGGCAACGACCCAACTTCTCTAGCTCTTGCGTGTGGCACGATGGTAAATTTCCTTGGTTAATTTGGACAGGGTTATGGAATCCATTCCAACGAATCGTCTTCCTTGGCATCGATTTGCGTTGGCTCATTAAAATCCGTATTGGCTACCATAGCGTTTGGCCAAGGGATTCGATCTATGGTTAGAATAACCATAGTGTAATTTTGAATAGTCGGGTGGGATAGCGTGGATACCAACGCGATTTTCGCCTGATTGGTATACAATAATAACCGGAGTTGAACTTCGACTACACCCAGCCGATAGCAGTATACCCTCCCTGTAAGTTCACCTGTTCGCCAGCAACTTCACGCTAGACGGACCACAGTCCCTTGATGACAGTCGTTTCATAGCTGACCAGATTTAAAAAAAAAAAATACAACAGATTCTAGAAAGTCCATTTAGGAGGATACCGATTACTGGTTTAGTTTCCTTGATAGCGATTACAGTTTTAGTTTTCTTGACAACAACCTCTACAAGTCGTGTGACCAAATTTAATGGAGTGACAAGAGGACGGTGGGTGCAGCGAATCCAAACCTTACTCGCGTTTTTCAGGGTTTCCCGTACCTCTTATAGCTTTATCCAGCTAACTATTAGCAAGTTATGACGGAAATCACTGTGGGGGAGTTTACCTTTCCCTTGATTTATTCTAAACGACGTTGTATCTACTCAGCCTTGTCAGCCATGCTTGCAGGGCATTGTCATTATTGCAGTGAATAAATTATTTAATCATAGCAATCTTAGCTGTACGACTGCGTAGGGGCAGTGAACTTAATTGTGTTACGACCATAGATATGTGAAAATAGCCAGATTTAATTACACTGTCATTTTTCAGCAGTTTTCTTTAATCTTATTAGATAGTTGTTACCCTTCAGCTCGGTCAATATAGCTAAGACAACTTGTTGAGATTTAAGTTGTTCATAAGTGTTATGATGGCAGCATTCTACCTTAATACTGTTAATGTTTTTAATTACTGTTGATGGATAGTTAGATTAAAAATTTTGGATTAAATTAGAAATGCCCATTTAGATTGTAATAATAAAGATTAAAATTAGATTGGTGAGTGGTAACTAAATTGCAAATTTGACTTGCTAATTGATTATAATTTAGATTAGATTGTATTTGTTGTTTATGGTTCTAGTATGCTTACTTAGACTTGCTAAGTTGTTTGTATTTAAAGTTAATTTAGAGGGGGCATTAATGGCTAATTGTAAATTAGACGTGCCCTTTTAGAATGGTAACCAAAGTTCAAATAAATGGTAATCATTGACTATTTTAGACTTGTTGGGTGTAGACGAAATTGTTTTTTTTGCTTGCGCTCCCTGTTGAGGGCGTTGATGTTCATTCTAACTAATGTTCAAACTTGGTCTTGTACACATTTAATGTGCTTGGTTCACTCACTATAAAAATTCTAGTTTCTTGTGTAATTAATTTCAGGGGCATTGTGATGTTAGGGTGATTGTCTTTAGCTTAGTAGTCTTGTTCTGCTTGTGTCGGGTGGGATGTCGACACCTCCTTGTTCCTCAGAACAGTCACTAGCCCTGAAACCTTAAATGGTTAAAATCGATGGGAACCTGGGCTTCAACATTGCTTATGTGTCCTAGAGGTCCTAACCATTGCAGGGTAGGACGGGTGGGTAGCCAGTCTTATTTTTCATCGGTTGATTGTCATTCACTGCATCCAGATGCTTGATGCGCATCTTAGGTCATTATGTTGATTACCGCAGTTGCATGCGTCATGTTCGCCGTCGTGTTGCGACGGAGAGTATAATGTCTTTATTACCCTGGTACACACGTACACACAGGAAAAAAAAATTGCACTTGTTACGAGAGGTTTTGGCGTAACGAAGGGGCCTTTACATATGGTATCAGAGCAGGGTTCAACTCTGCGACTATGGATCGCCATGTTTCCACTGCAGTAAACCTTGGAGTTGACTTAGCGCTACTAAAAACTTTAACGTGTTCTTGTGGTGATGTCTATTAGAGGACATCACAAGGTGTTGCAGCGGGTGCCGTGGATGGTGGTGCGACGCTTCCAGAAGTGTTCTTCCCTCGGAGTCTATCCCCAAGGGGAGGAACAAGTCCTTGGGCTGAGTCTGATTTTATAATGGATGATGATGGTTGATAAGGTGCTTTAAGGGAATGCCAGAGGCCTTGATTCACCATCTGTACTGAGATAAGGCCAGGGTGCTTGTACCCCGAAGGGTTCGCAGCGCGCCCAACCAGTACCATTAGTTTTCTCTTCGAACTCGAGATGGTCAATTGTTGGAGAACATGATGATATGATTCTCACTTTGCAATTATACCTCCAACATGAAGGTCCGCATGGCGGTCTTTCAACTAAACAGGAGCGCTCTTCTATGGTGGAAGATGCTCCTACCACAGCTGAACATGGCCATCGACGACATGTCATGGGAACCGTTCGGGGATGGTTCCAGGAGAGGTATCTTTCTGAGGAATTTGTTGAGCGTCAACTCAACGAGTGCGGTGCTTTGTGACAAGGAAGTCCCCTGGTGCCTGAGTGTGAGGCCCATTTTAGAGCTATTTCACTATGCTCCGCATCAATTACCCAGAAGCTTAAGGTCAAGAAGTTCGAGTTGGGCCTTATTGTTCAAATTTACCTTCTACTTTGGATACTTAGATTTCTAGACCAAAGGAACCATGGGATTGTGGAGAGCCACATTACCAACATTACCTCCCATAGTAGAGGGCTAGAGCATCTGGTTCGGTCGGACCCACAACCATGGGAGTTATGGACAAGGCCCATCGAATTCATGCAGTGGTGAATAACCTTCAGGCAGAGAATCAATCGACTATTCTAGAGATGACAAGTACCGTCATTGACTAGACCCTTAGTATTCGATAGATCCCAGTGCCACCAAGAGTTTCAATTCTAGTGCAGCCCTTCAAAAAAGAAAAAAAAAAGGGATTAAGGTAAAGGCAGTCGAACAAGATGAGTTTATCTTGTAGAGATGGCTTCAGGAGCCAAACAAAAGGTTGGAGGAAAGGTTACGTGTGGTATCCCCAACCTGGGAGAGTTTGTCATGAGGGCCAACCTGTGCGTCACGATCTTAGGATCTTATGATGTTGTGATTGGTATGGATTGGTTGGAATCGCATGTGGCGATACTCAACTATAAGATGAAATGGTTGAGCTTGGTCGATGACGAGGGACAGAGACATGTGATTGTAGGCCGAAACCAGGGAGTTTCTGTGAGGTTCATCTCTTCCTTGCAACTTCGGAAGAGCATGCGCAAGGGGTGCAAGCTTTATGCGATCCTTGCATTAAACGAGAAGGGAGTAGCAGAAGGTCTAGAACACCTTCCGGTGGTGAGAGAGTTTGCAGACGTATTTCCAAAGGAGTTACCTGGGATGCCGCTGGAGAGGGAATAGGAGTTTACCCTAGACCTAAAATTGGGGACTGAACCGATAGAAAGAACGCCTTATCAGATGTCAACCCTGGAGTTACAAGATTTGAAAATGCAATTGAAGGAGTTGCTGGACTTGGGACTGAAACGTCCTGGTCTGTCACCATGGGGTGCACCTGTTATTTTCATACGAAAGAAGGATGGGTCATGGAGGCTCTGCATTGACTACCATCAATTGAACAAGGCCACGATCAAGAATCAGTATCTGTTGCCAAGAATAGATGATCTGTTCGATCATATGAAGGGTGCGACAGTGTTCTCCAAGATCGATTTGCAATCAGGGTATCACTAGTTACGGATCAAGGAGGATTACGTCCCTAAGACTGCCTTTAAGATGAGGTTTGGACATTATGAATATACTGTTTTACTATTTGGACTGACAAATGCCCCAGGGGTATTTATTAGTTTGATGAACGGGGTGTTCCGCGAGTACTTGGACAAGTTCGTCCAAGTGTTCATTGACAATATTTTGATTTACTCTCGGATGATGGAGGAGCATGATGAGCACTTGCGCTTAGTACTGTAGTGTCTATGAGAGCACAAATTGTGTGGGAAATTGTCCAAATGCTCTTTTTATCAATCAAGGATTCACTACTTAGGGCATGTCATCTTCGGCAAAGGCATCGTCGGGGATTTAACAAAGGTCGAGGCTATCATGGAATGGCTGGCGTCGATGAATGTCACAAAAGTGTGTAGCTTCATGGGTTTAGCAGGATACTATCGACGATTCATAGAAGGGTTTTCGAAGATAGCAAATCTGATCATGAAATTGCAGAAGAAAAACAAGAAATTTATTTGGACCGAGAAATGCACGGAAGCATTTCGGAGGCTCAAGGAATTAATGAAAACAACACCGATACTAAAGGTCCCTGACATGGACATGGACTTCTTAGTATGCACTGATGCATCCAAGGAACGCTTAGGCAGAATCATGATGCAAGACGGACGAGTGATTGCTTACATTTCGAGGAAACTGAGAAGGCATGAGGAGAACTACGCGACAAACGATTTGGAGTTGTTAGCCATCATATATGCCTTGAAGGTTTGGAGACATTACCTTGTCAGACGGAAATTTGAACTAAGGACTAACCATTGTGGACTACAACAGACATTTATGCAAAGTGACCTGAATGTGCGACAATGACGTTGGTCAAAACTGCTTAACGAGTACGACTTCGAGATTACTTACATAAAAGGAACAATGAACCGAGTGGTAGATGCATTGAGTCAGAGACCACACATCTTTTCGGTGTTGTCTCTTCAGAGGAATCTATGTGAAAAGATACTAACTTTACAACGTGATGATGACTGGTACCAAGAGGTCGAGGGTTTTTTCGGATAAAACACAATGATGGTACCACAATTTGAAGAATTTTCATTTGATAGCGATGGCTTATTGAGGTATAAAAGTCGGATCTACGTACCGTCAAACGATGAGTTGAGGATTTTGATCCTAAGAGAGGATCATAGAGCAGTATACATGGCTCATCCGAGAGTCACGAAGATGAGGGCAGACCTTAAACCCTTATTCTTCTGGAAGGGAATGAAGACTGACATAGTCCACTATGTGGCCATATGTCTAGAATGTCAGCAGGTAAAGGCTGAACATAGACACCCAACAGGATTACTACAACCACACGCTATTCCGGAATTGAAATGGGAGGTTATTTCGATGGATTTTATTGTTGGATTGTCACTGATGGCAAGGAGACATGACTCGATTTTCGTAGTAGTAGACACTCTGATGAAGAGTGCTCACTTTATTCCTGTGCATACGATGTATTAGGCACTTGACATAGCTAGAGTTTTTGTCAGTGATATTGTGAGGCTTCATGACGTACCTAAGAGGATTATATCCGATCGAGGATTGATGTTTACTGGATGAATTTGGACGAGTTTCCAAGAGGCCTTAGGAACCCAACTTAACTTTAGTACTACGTATCACTCAGAGACTGACAGGTAGACCAAACGAACGAATCAAACCCTGGAGGACATGTTGTGCATGTACGTGATGGACCAACAAAAGCGTTGGGAATCATTCTTTCAACTGGTGGAGTTCGCTTACAACAACAGTTACCAGAGCACCATTAAGATGGCGCCTTTTGAGTTTCTTTAAGGGTGACCATGTCGGCCGCCTTTGAGTTGGGATCAGCTCGAGGATAGGGTCCTGGTGGGACCAGAAGTGATCTAAGAAATGGAAGAGCAAATGAAAACAATAAGACAAAGGATTAAAGAAGCACATGATCGTCAGAAGAGTTATGTCAATGCGCACCATGTCGACCGTAGTTATGAGGTTGGTGATCGAGTTTTCTTGCGGGTTAAACCGCACAAGAGTTCGATCAAGTTTGGGAAGGGAGATAAAACATCTCCTAGGTTCGTGGGACCTTTCGAGGTTGTGGAGAGAAAGGGGCTCATGGCCTATCAACTAGCCTTGCCTTATTCCTTGAGGCGTATGCAAGATGTTTTTTATGTATCTGTTTTGAGACATTATATTAGTGATCCTACACATGTTATTGACATGAGTTCCTTGCAGGTATCGGATGAGGGAGTGCTCACAGCTAAACCGGTCCGCATCTTAGATCATCGTGTTCAATAGTTACGATGTCGAACGATAGATCAGGTCAAGGTCCAGTGGGACAATTATAGTCCGCACACGACAACCTGGGAGGATGCATATGTTATGCGCAAGCAGTTTCCATTTTTTCTTGATAGATAGACATATGATACTGTGATACACTTTATTTTGGCATTTATACTGTGAAACTTCAGGACAAAGTTTAGACCAAGAGGGGGTGTATGTAACATCCCGCCCTGGTGCATTGAACGAACTTATTCTTTGAGGACACTTGCTCGCAAGTGATCCAGAATTTTATGCTATTAAAACATTTAACTTTGATTATGATGTGTTATGGGTAGATGCCATGTTGTTTTACTACATTGACATAGACAGGTGCTATTGACTCAATTTTACTGAGTTTGCAGGGTCTCGGACCTTGAGGATGCAGAGGCATCGATGGAACCCCTTGGACTCCGAATCGAGTTAGGGAGTGCGCCATTGGGGTTTGATTTTTTTACTATGATATTATGCATATGACTATATGATATGATTTGGATATGTTCTGACATGATTTGTTGATGATGCAGGCTGACAATATCTTGCCGACCAGACTCACATATGGAGTAAAGGGGTCACACATGACTACCAGAGATGTTGAGGGAGAGGTGTGGAAAGAAACCTTGCCACAACCTACTAGCACTCCTGCCGTGGCTTGAACTGTAGGTTAACGATTACCTAGTTCAAGAGGACCCACGATGCCATGAGGGCAGACTGCGATAGTCAGTCACAATGATTCTAAGGGGCGTGCAATAAGGCGAGGGAATTATTCCTTAGAATCCCTCAATCTCCCACAAGTTCACCTGGCGGAGTGTTGACTCTAGGGGTTATTGATGTCTACCAATTAGTCAAGAGGTGAGTGGCACCCTTGGACCACGTAGTGCGTCCTGAAGGGAATGTCGCACAAAGGAACAATTGAGGTGAGTGGCACTGTTGGAGCACCTAGTGCATCCTGAAGGGCACGTCGCATTGTTGATAATAGAGGGATGAACTTAGAAGGCCTTAGGACAATTAACATGTTGAGTATTTTTAAAAACAATTTCCCTAATTAATTATCGCCCAGTACAAAATCTAAAGGTCTAAGTCTAAATTACACTAGTAGTGAAATTTAGTCTACCTTTTAAAAAATATATATGTATATAATTAAATAAATAAATAATAATAATTTAAAAAAAAAAAAACAACAACTTAGATAATAAGTATGATCTTCATAAAACCTTGTAACATGAAGAGAGTAAGAAATTAATTTACTCAATATATATATATATATATATAATCTGTTGTTATAAAATGTAATGAGGGAATTAAATGTTTTACCTTTTTGATAATATAAAATTTACTAATTTAATGATAAAAAGGGAAAAAGGGGTTAAATATCACACCTACCTTTTTGAGTTCTAAGAAAAAGGGGAAAGAGGGAAAATAAAAAAAATAGGAAATTAGAGAAATGAGGTAACATAAAAAGGAAAAAGGGGAACTTAAGGGTAAAAGTGGGAAGTCAACTTAGTAAGGAATCCACATTTAAGAGCTTTCTAATTTTGAACCGAATTAGCAATTTCATAATAGGGAAAGCCTTTAAAACCTGCAAGGGAATATAGGGACACCTAGGAGTGATTCTAGGAGTAACTCTAGCTGGGTGAGGGAAATAAAGATAATTACTTAATTAAAGAAATTAATTAATGGAGGAATGAAGGGGATGGGTGACACTTGTACGGAGAAGAATTTTTAGGAATTTATTTTTAAAAACTTTAATTAAATGAGAGTTTAGGAAAGAGAGGAAGTGGGAAATTATATATAATGAAGGAAGGAGAAGGAGAAAGGGGATCTACTGTTTGCGTAACTTTACGCTGCAGAAATATTGACTTGACTGATTTACTTATGGGGAGATGGGATACCCAACTCAGACAGGAGTGGTAGCTCGACCTTGCGAGGCAAGCTGGGAGCTAGATGAAACCTCTGGATATTGTGTGTGGCCCCTTTGCATCTCGAGGGGCTAAGGGGGAACAAGAGTACCCCTAGCGTTGGTTGCGAGGTAGTGGTGAAGTCTCGACGGTCAACGAACTAGAGTTGTACGGAGTGTGCAGACGACACTCAAAGCGGGCGAATAAGAAACGATACACTTTCTTCGTTGATTAGTATATTTTTGTAGGATTGATGATTTGGATTTGCATGTTTACATGGTAGGTAAACTGGTTGTCTAGTTTCGTGACTGAAATTTTTATGGCCTATCTGATTGATTGGTTGATTGTTTTCCCATGAACTTCGTGTTCTCGCATGTCGTGACCCCCTTGCTATGTAGCTTGTGACCTTCGGTGGTTTAGCCTTCATCCCTAGCTCACCAGTCCTTGCTTGAGCAGTTGGCCAGGAGCCTGATCTACGGTCGTCGCCTTAGCGTTAAAAGACCTATGGATCTCAAAGCCCTTCTTTTCTGTGCGAGGATGATGAGCGAAGGACGATCTCGTCAGCCATCTACCTCTGTTATTGTCCTTGGTCGATTATGGTTTGCGCCTTCTAGAAAAAAGTGTCTTTGTGTATGGAATTCTTCTGTAGTGTTGGTTATCCCTGCAATCCTTCCATGACCCTTCTCTTTGGATCCTTGCGCTTCTCACTTTGTCCATGTTGTCCGAGTATTCTGGCTGGAAAACGAATTGACCTCGTGTCTGCATTTTTTTTTTTCCTTTTGGTATTCTGCATTGGAGAGACTAATTGAGCTCCCTTTTGCATTTAAATTGGCAACCTGAAAATGGAATAACAATTAAATATTCTAAATTTTGCATTTTATTTGGGGACACCGAACTGGTTAAGCGTTCTGTGTTATTTCTTTGTCGGCGATGTTTTCCAGTTGGTTTCGAATCCTTCCCTTACTTTTAACAGTTAAGGGCGAAGTTATGCCTTGTGGTTATCTCACACCTGGTTGGTGTTTCCTTCTACGCAATTCTGATCTTAGTGCAGGTTCGGTTCTCAGAATATGCAAGTGCTTAACTTCTCCTTTTGGTACAGTTTTTTTTTGTAATCCTATTAATGGTTCCACTCCAGATATAACCTCTTTACCTAGGCACTCCACCCATCTCCCGATCTGTAAATTTCTCAGTCTGTGACCCTCGACCTAGCAGTAGCTACTACTCAGCCAATACATGCGTGATCATGGATTGTTGACAACTTCACATTTTTGGGGGTTATGCAACTATTTGGGGTGTGCATGCATGACCACCGTAGGTTGGGCAGTGACCCAACTTCTGTAGCTCTCGCATGTGGTGCGATGGTAAATTTCCTTGGTTAATTTGGACAGGTTCATGGAATCCATTCCAACGAACCCTCTTCCTTGGCATCGATTTGCGTTGGCGCATTAAAATCCGGATTGGTGAAAATAGCGTTTGGCCAAGGGATTCGATCTATGGTTAGAATAACCATAGTGTAATTTTTGAATTGTTGGGTGGGATAGCGTGGATACCAACACGGTTTTCTCTTGATTGGTATACAATAATAACCAAAGTTGAACTTCGACTACACCCAGTTGATAGCAGTATACCCTCTGACTGTAAGTTCACCTGTTCACCAACAACTTCACGTTGGACAGACCACAGTCCCTTGATGATAGTCGTTTCATAGCTGATCAGATTTTTTTTTTTTTAAATACAACAGATTCTAGACAGTCCATTTAGGAGGATACCGATTACTGGTTTAGTTTCCTTGACATCGATTACAGTTTTAGTTTCCTTGATAGCAACCCCTCCAAGTTGTGTGACCAAATTTAATGGAGTGACAAGAGGACGGTGGGTGCAGCGAATCCAAACCTTACTCGCGTTTTCAGGGTTGCCTGTACCTTCTTTTACTACTTAGCAAACTCTTATAGCTTTATCCAGCTAACTATTAGCAAGTTATGACGACAATCATTGTGGTGGAGTTTACCTTTCCCTTGATTTATTCTAAACGATGATATATTTACTCAACCTTGTTAGCCATGCTTGCAGGGCATTATCATTATTGCAGTGAATAAATTATTTAATCATAGCATTCTTAGTTGTACGACTGCGTAGGGGCAGTAAAATTAATTGTGTTACGACCATAGATATGTGAAAATAGCCAGATTTAATTACACTGTCCTTTCTCAGCGGTTTTCTTTAATCTTATTAGATAGTTGTTACCCTTCATCTCGGTCAATATAGCTAAGACAACTTGTTGAGATTTAAGTTGTTCATAAGTGTTATGATGGAAGTATTCTACCTTGATACTGTTAATGTTGTTAATTGTTGTTGATGGCTAGTTAGATTGAAAATTTTGGATTAAATTAGAAATGCCTAGTTAGATTGTAATAAAGATTAAAACTAGATTGGTGAGTGGTGACTAAATTGCAAATTTGACTTGTTAATTGATTATAATTCAGATTAGATTGTATTTGATGTTTATGTTTCTAGTATGCTTACTTAGACTTGCTAAGTTGTTTGCATTTAAAGTGAATTTAGAGGGGGCACTAATGGTTAATTTTAAATTAGACGTGCCCTTTTAGAATGGTAACCAAAGTTCAAATAAATGGTAATTATTGACTAGTTTAGACCTGTTGGGTGTAGACGAAATCATTTTTTTTTCTTGCGCTACCCATTGAGGGCGTTGATGTTCATTCTAACTAATGTTCAAACTTGCTCTTGTACACATTTAATGTGCTTGTTTCGCTCACTATAAAAGATTCTAGTTTCTTGTGTAATTAATTCCAGGGGCATTGTGATGTTAGGGTGATTGTCTTTAGCTTAGCAGTCTTGTTCTACTTGTGTTGGGTGGGATGTAGACACCTCCTTGTTCCTCAGAACAGTTGCCAGCCCTGAGACCTTAAATGGTCAAAATCGATGGGAACTTGGGCTTGAGCGTTGCTTATGTGTCCTGGAGGTCCTAACCATTGCAGGGTAGGATGGGTGGGGAGCCAGTCTTATTTTTCGTCGGTTGATTATCGTTCATTGAATCCAGATGCTTGATGTGCATCTTAGGTCGTTATGTTGGTTGTTATAATTGCATGCATCATGTTCGCCATCATGTTGCGACGCAGAGTATAATGTCTTTATTACCCTGGTACACACACACAATATATATATATATATATATATATATATATATATATATATATATATATTGCACTCGTTATGAGAGGTTGTTGGCGTAACGAAGGGGTTGTTACATGTATTCACAAAGTCTTAAAATACAACATTTTGTGGCTTCTTTCTCACTATTGGTGTCCAATGAATGACTGACACGGGATTTCCAGCATTATCTTCAATTTCTAAGTTCAAATTAAAAAAAAAAAAAAATCTTTGAAAAACAAAAGAAAATATACTAGATAATATTGATATCTACATGATCTACTCAGTGTAAATTTGATGAGTTGATAGTGTAGAGAATTAGCTAAATACTGTGCAAATTGGAATATAGCAATTGGTTGGATTGTGAAAGGGAAAATAGACTTAAATAGCCTTAATATAGTGTCATCCAAAATCCTGTGATTGTCATATCCCAAAAAAACTCAAGTTGTGGTGATAATATCTTGTGATATTGGTGAAAATATAAAATTTTCATAATTATTATACTCTTCGGGAGGAATGTTATCTTTCTCCATTAAAGACAACATTAAAAATTGTATGTCATGTAAATTTAATTTTTTATAGACAATGGATAAAGATTATTCATTTAAGACTTGACCATCTGATTTGTTGGACTTTCAACATCTCACAAATAGACTCAACTGAAACTTCAAATAACAATGACCTAATTCTTGAAAATATACTCTTAGAGGATGGGACATAATTCAAATCACACTAGTGAAAAAAGTATGGGAAAATATAATTTTGAGGACTAATGAAACCGGTCAAGTTTGACTCCCATGCATGAAAATAATCAAGTAACTGATTATATATGTCAGAAAATAGTTTATGAAATTCATAGATATCAAATGAAGTAATTGGGTCAAAATTTTTACAATCTCTCTCCTCTAAATTAGGTTCTACTATAGATAGGGTTATGTACTTTTCATAACTTGAGGGTTTTTAAATTTTGACAAATTGATAGGAAATGGGTCTTTATCGTCTTACCTGTAACAATTGTTGAAGAAAGACCTTGATTTTGTTGACAAATATAACAAAGGCACACTATACAAAGGCTTCGTTGAGTTCAGGGCGCTTTCATCCTTCATTAATTGTAACAAGTGAACTTTTATAAAAATAACCCTTAAAAAATATATTATTTACACACACATTTAAACAAACCATTTATTAATTTCTAATATAACATATTTACAAATGAAATATTTACAAAACTGATGGTTTTAAGAGAATTAGGGTGTTTTTATTTCACATTTTTGCGCAGAGTCGAGTGATGGTTTTGAATACCATGTGACGGGGGCAGAGATGGATCATTTTTCTAACACATAACATGAGTAAAATCCACCCTACGTCATCATGGGAGATTATCCCATTTTAAATGTCGATCGAACTCAGATACAGAGGTTTGTTATAAACCCTAGATCTACGCATTTTTTTGTTCAATGCTCCACCTTTAATCGCCATCTATCTACACACAAACACATCATTTTATTAGTTTTTAATACTATATTATATATATATATATATATTTATAATTATAATGAAACTTTTTATAAATATATAAATCACATTTATATATAATATAATAAAAAATAAAAAATATATTAATATCTAGTTTAATAAATATAAAATAAGATATATAATTTTATAAATAAAATTATATAAAAAAATTGACAACAATGAAATTCGATAAAAAAATTCATTATATATATAATGAAATTGCACTATTAAGACATATGGCTGGAAAGATTTGTGGAATACAATTTTATAAATAAAATATATATAAATATATCATAACAAACAACATAACAAATATGATATGGAAATAAAGTAAAACTAGAAATAAAATATGATATGAAATTAATCTGTCGAAGGTCAATTTATCAAATCCATCAATTTTCAATAGGCTGTAAATTATTCGACCAACAATTTCTCTCGACCAACCCTATTCACAACCAGTGTTCATTCGTGATACTTACAAAATAGAAAGTTTTGGGAGCATTAGGGTGGTTTTATTTCATAGTTATGTGGGAGGTCGAGTGACGATTTTTAATACCGCCCGACGGGGGGGGCAAGGTGGATCCTTTTGTCGACACATAGCATAGGTCAAATCCATCCTATGTCACCTCGAACAATTATTCCCTTTTAAATGTCGATCAACCTGCAGTAGTAAGGTTTGTTATAAATCGTAGATATCAACACGTTTTTTTATCAATGCTCCACATTTAATCATGATCTATCTACACACAAAGACATCATTTTATTAGTTTTTAATACCTTATTCTATATATTTAAAAAAAATAAAGTTAATTTTAATAAATTCAAATTAATAGAATTTTTAAATATAACTATTAAAACTAAATAAAATTTAAAACCAATATAATTAAATCTAATAACTTAGAGCCTACATAAGGATAAAATTTAATAAAACTAAATATAATACAAATAACATCAATTAAATAATCCTAACATTATTTGCAATTTTAACTAAATATAAACTGACTTAAAAGTAAAAATAAAGCTAAAATTAAATTAAATGTACATTAGCGAAAGGTAAAACATAATATAGAAAAAAAACCAACGCAAAATAAAATAAGAGACAATATTATAATAGCTTAAAAACTAGTGAACATCTAGAAAAAAAAAACGAATTAAAATAATATAGAACTCAAAAATACCTATTATAATTAAAATTTAGAAATTTTATTTATAATTTTAACCTATGAAAAATAAATAGTGAGACATTCCAAAATTTAGGGAAGGACAAGGTACATGATGCATAGGACTCCTTGAATATAGAAAATATAATAATTTGGTAAGATTGTAATTAAGAAATTATGGTTATTCATAAACAAATACAATCCTACATCGAATTATACAATTTGATATTCAAATAGGTGAATCTAGGCCCTTAAGGAATCAATCCTCTCAAGAGTCAACACCCAAATTTACATGGATAGCTCTCACTGTTTTTCTTTGGGAACTTGGTAGTTTCCATGTTAACACCTCTTTATCAGTTGTAGATACTCAATATCTCACAAAACTTTGTAATTGTTCAAAAAACTTACTTGAGTGTGTATGATTGGCCGAGTGGAAGACTTTTTGGAATGTTTTTATTACTAAGTTCAAAAAACTTACTTGAGTGTGTATGATTGGCCGAGTGGAAAACTTTTTGGAATGTTTTTATTACTAAGTTCAAAAAACTTACTTGAGTGTGTATGATTGGCCGAGTGGAAGACTTTTTGGAATGTTTTTATTACTAAAACTCTTCCTCAAGAAATCCAGGATTTTTTTTTTTACCCATACGAATGGATGATGGTGATTTAAACATAGGTCAATAATGCATTTTTATATCCCTTGGTTTTCCTTATTATCTTATAAACTATTTGGAAAGATTATTGAAATAAAATATAACAAAGCCATTGCCAAGTAAAAATGAAATAGGAGGGAAAGAGCAATGATAAATGAGACCTTCCACATTCTTGTGAGCTTTAAGTTTTACAAAGAACCTCCTTGGTTGTTCACATAATTATAAATGGATGATCTTATTAAGAATTTGAAGAAACATGATTATTATTGCATCTTTTTATTAGTTACTGCTAATGAGAAAGTGAAAATCGGTAGCTACAGGAAAGTGTTTAGACATTTCATACGTTAGTTTTAAACTCAATTCTTCAATACCAACAAAACATAAGTTATACATGCCATTAATGTTCGAGGCATGACCCCATATAGATTCTTCATTATATTACAAAGATTAGTTAAGACCTTTCATATCATGTATTTTATCTTGAAGCTCAGTTTAAGTCCTTTCATAACCATCCATTTGCTATGTGAATGTAAGGCCTTTTAGATCCATCCATCCTCTAAGCTAATGTAAGACCTTTTAGGATTTTCATTTGTTTCCCTAAAGGAAATGAAAGTGGATATTTTGGAAAATTTATTTCAACAAAAATATTCTTATTGAAAAGTCATGAAAAATATAACCTAAAATTTACACCCATAATTTATTTCACTTAAAGTTGAGGCTTTTGGTGCTTCTAAGTAATGTATGTTGTTGTTAAACTATTATTTCTGGGTATTCTTGTATAAATTTGAAAATAAATATACCTTTTATTAAAAAGGTTTTTAAGGCCCCCTCTAGGACATTCCAACATCCCCTTCAATAGGATACAAGGGGCCTCTATGTGATATATGTAAGTAGGAACATATGTAAGAAACTCGTCTTTTAGGGAGTCAACATCCGAGTGCAATCCAAGTGTAATAAGGGATTTTGAGGTCACTGAATCCATATGTGTGATGCTAATAAATGATGCTACAAAGCAGATAGGTACAAGAGACAACATTGTCACCCAAGGTTGAGTTAAGACTCACGTAAATCTAGACATGTTATTTCCATGGAAGATTACGAAATATTCTCCTAGTGTCCTAGATTTTGATGTGGGTGGACAAAAGGAATATGTAAACGATAACATTGAATTAATGTAGTGATCATGTCCTAGAGCCTGTAACTATAGTGATTAATATAGTTATTGGTCTTAGACTTTTTTATGAAGTTGGGGTGATGAGAGCTCCTATATGGGACTTTGTAGTTTATTACCATAAAATTTAGGAATTTTGGTAGAGGAATAAGTTTCTTTGTGTTCAATTAAAAAAAAGAAAAGGAAATTGAGAGAATTCAGTATCTATACAATCGTTAGAGGATACAAATTTTAGAATGTAATGATGGACTTGGGAAGAAAAGAGGGTGAGTCAATATAGAGTGCTTGAGATGACAATGGATAGTTGAGAGAATGGATATTTTTTATAGTGTTGGTTGTGTGCAATGGTAGTGGCACCATTGATCAAGACTAGGAGAAGAAGGAATAACAAATGTAGGGTTATATGGATGAAGAATAAAGGATATAGGACTATTGGGATTACTCTAAGTGTGGGGTTGGAATGAGAGTCAGGGTTTTGGGAGGCTTGGAAATTAGTCCACCATTGAAATTTACATTCAACTTCCAAGGCATGTTCCAAGTCTTGTCCAAGGGAAACACTTTGAAACTTGGAAACTTTGAATCTAACAAAATAAAATACACTAGAACCAAATTTAAGAATAAATACCACCTTTATATCTAGAACCCGGAGTTGAATGAAAATCCAAGTGAACACCTCAATGCACTATTGTAATTTATTTGTAGGTTCTTGATGAAGATTATGGCATCTAGACAATAGATTTGTGAGGTGATTTGGATGGTAAAAATGATATTGGAGGATGCAAACGAATACCTCCCAAGTGGTGATACAATAAATACCTCCTATATATCTAGAACCTGGAGTTGAATGCAAATCCTAGTGAACACCTCAATGTATTATTGTAATGTATTCCTAGGTTCTTGACAGGGATGATACCATCTAGACAATATATTTTTTAGGTGGTTTTTATGGTAAAAATGCTATTGGAGAGTGTCAAATAAAACCTCCCAATATGTCCACACAATATGAAGAAATATTAAATAACTCATGCACATAGTCACAGGGATGGAAAGATACATTTACATGAGTACATTGTAATGTACCCCAAATTTACCTAATAAAAAAAACAATTGTTAGGGGACATTAAAATCCTTGACTCTTCATCATTTGATCAAAACACATTTATTATTTCCTTTATTGTAAGCAGAGTAGATTTATTGTCGTGACTGGATTTCAAGTCTCATTCTTATTTTGTAAATAGTACAATTGCAACAAGGTATATCATAGCACTTAGAATATCTACCATTTATGTGTCAAGATATGCTATACCAAAATTATAGTGTGTTATAACCTAAGGACAAAAGACTATCATATAGTATACCCATAAACCATTAGCACTTATCCATATTGACATACATACACATAGTTTACTATATAACTATCATATGGACTCCATAGTGCTGACACTATCCATGTCAAAAGGTATATATATAAATAGTTTATCACATAAACTATCATAACCTTAACTCTATCTATATCAACATACTCATGCATATATTGTTTAACACAATATCTATTTCATGCCTACCATATACTAAGCACTATCCACAACATAAATTATTGTTAGAAATCTATAACAATAAACCTATCAATAGTATTGCATATTATTAATATATGTATAACCATACACCTATCCATTGTATTTCATATCATTTAATATATCCAACTATACACTTATCCATCATATTGCAAATCGTTCAATATAAAATATATTGTCGCAACAAGGCTTTAGGCTAATGATATAGTTATAGTTTAACACACATGATTGTTACAAGATTAACATATTGTTAGCAATGCCCCCAATGATACCTGTCGTTAATCATAAGGTTTAACATGTTTGGAACCATACAAAATGTGCCCTTATCTAGGAGTGGCGAGCATATACCATTACACACATATAGTTCATAACCCTAATTGACTTGAACCTGACCCAACAATAAATTTGTTTGCAATCTCTTTAATGGAGGATGTCAGTCCAACATTTAATCCTTGGCTAAACCATTTAATGGAGACCTGAATTGTACCTTCCAGGAATTGACACTTCGACTGCTGCATCCAATGTAAACCTGCCATCTCCAAGGTTTTACATGGCAAGAGTACTAGGGCGTATCCCTCACATAACTCCTCTAATGAGACCCAAGGTAAGGCTCATTGTAACAATTGTCCCTGCATAAAATGTTATCTACTTTGGAAGCTATATTTTCCCCTACTATGAATGACCGATGATAATGGCAACTCAACGCTGCTAAACCACAATGTGAGAAGCTAACGTGTTTTTTGGTTCCTCTTATACCCAAGGTAAGCAAGACTTCATTGCTTTGGTACTCTGTAACTCATGAAAAACATTGTGTTTGGCAATATATTAGCATTTCGCTTCTGTAAATGTTTCCTTCTAGGGCTCTTCTGCATTATAAAGTTCTCGGGACTGGGGTTAGAGTATTTCTTGGGTTAGCTGATTCTCTTCTAATCTTCCTGGCTTACTGTTCTCTTGTGGTCACAAATGTTTTAACAGTTATATTTTGGTATTCTTTTTGCATTTTCCCACCATTACAACAATGTTATCCCTACCCTTTTACCCATATATGTTTTGTTTGTTCTCTGTGGAAAAATCTTGTAATATATACCCTTTGTGAGATAGATTAACACTGTGATATTCGTAGTAAGTTCTAGAATTTATGCTAGCGTTTTCATGAACAAAAGTAAAGGGTACTTTGTGAAAACATAAATGTATAGTTTATTTTTATTCCTTGTAGAGCCCTACTTTGTGTGCTTGTTTTACCACCCCATGGAACTCGTATTCTTAGATCTGCATGAATATATGCATATAGGACAAATCCTCTATGGGATTCATTGATGTGGTTCATGTAATTTCATTATCACTCTGTATAAACTCGTAAATACATTTTGATAAAAGTGCACTCTATGTTTCCTATAGAGAATATGTATCAGGAAAGTTTTAACCCTTTGTTTGTAGATTTCACTTTTTATTTATAAATCATAATTATAGGTATAAAAATATATCAATCCCGACTCTTTGTTCATAATTTACAATTCGGATTTTGCACAATGAATACATATCGTGCAATTTGTAACCCTTTGTTTCATAATTTACCTTCTATGAATTTATAAATAAAAAATATAGATGTCGTAACATCGATTCTATGTTCTTATTTTTTCTCTCCGTTTATAGAGAAAAATGGTAGAGCGTTACTCGTGTTCTATCTATGTCCTTTAGTCTAAAATAATTTACCTCTGTGGGCCTTCCTATGACCACTTAACTTTCTTGGTTAGAGCTTAATCATTTACAAAAAGGATCGACCGTTCATCAGGTTCGACCCACATTTGCACAATTATGATTGGAAACTACGTAAAGGGTTTTGTAACTCGTGATTCCATTCTCTGTACATGCAATGCATTACTCCAAGGAGATTCGTAAGTTTGTTCCGTGTGTTTATTTAACATTGTATAAGTCATAGATTTATGATCTGAAAATATAAAATCATTATTTACCCTCTGCGGGGATTCACAATTGTGCTCGGTGTGAGTTATTTTAACTCTGTGTAATTTATAACTTATGTTCTTTATATACAAAAGCATTATTACCCTTTGGGGAAATTTGCAAATGGGTTCTTTGTATTTACTTTATCACTTTATAATTCAGGACTTGTATATTTGTTTTATTATTGTATGATTCATAAATTGTTTATTTATTTTGTCATTGTATAAATCATAGATTATACTCCGTGTATATATAAAAATTATTCTCACATTAAATCAATTAATGATGGGGCCCTCTTTCGATTTTGTGAGGATACCCATCAGCTAAATTATGGGTCCACTCCCCCCCCTTTTGGTCTCGAACAAATCGTCACACAAGCACCAATGGAAAATTGATTTTATGCCGAACTCAAGCTAAGTACTATATCGTCTGGTTTAAGTATTTGTTTTCCATTAAAATACTTAGCATAGTTTACTAAACCTATCGTCTTTTTGCAGGTTTCTACAATTGAGTCGAGCAAATCAAGGAAAACCTTCTCACTTGAAAAGGTATTTGAGTTTTGATCTTTGCATTTAATCAATTCTTCTTAGATTCTATCTACAAGTGGAAATGGAGTCCTTGGCCTATGGTATTCCACTGTAGTAATTTGAACCATGGTCTCATGGACACATAGGTTGTTTGTAATTATTTCAATAGAATATATAGATTGTTTGAAAACACTTTGAACAATGTGACAACTACTTTTCCATACATTTGTATACTATTGAATTCACTATTTCTTGTGGTAATTGATAATATAAAGAATATTTAAACATATATGAGAACTGCTATTAATTCCATCTATTCTTTGTGGTACTCGTACATATTTGAAATAACAATCCAATGTATATCTAAGTCAATGGTTAACAAGAACATAATAGCAGTCCTATTTTTATTTTATGCATGAACAAATATATATGTAAGTATACACAACCATTTATATATATACATAACCCTACTTAATGATTATTAGGGACATATAATATTTCATTCATTTCTTTATCTATGATTACATATATATGTGTACACGACTATCTATATATGCATAACCCATATTCATGATTAAATAGAACATACCGTAGTTATTCTATTTATGACAAGTGAGAACATATATATATGTATATACAATCATCACATAAACCATCTCATTCTTGAAAAATAATAATCAACAAAATATTCACAAGAATGCAAGTAAAGGTAGATATCTGAAATCTGATGCTCGGAAACAAATGGAACAACCACGTTCCACCCAACCATAGAAAAGAACAACCAAGTTTACTTTCTCTGTTCACCCCCTATCTTGACCATGAGTCCGTAAGGGAAAACTGAGATGATCCTCCTTTGCTACAGTCACCTTCCACAAATCTGAAATTCCCTTGCCTCACAATAACAATGTTCATAACAACAACTAGTTTCCTTTATCCAACATACTAAGCAGTGTTATGCCTCCTCCATATGTTGTGTTTATATGCATCTTATGCCTAGGTCTTTCCTTCATTCTTTGGGAAATTTACAACTTTAGAAATACCTGATTTTTAGGGGCTGCTAGTGATCAAATCCCACATTTTCTACTTGTAAAAATCAGCCTTGAGGAAACTCAAATCTATTCCCCACTCATGGAGTCATGGTAAACTATTTTGAACCTTGTTGTTCCATTTGTCTTCCAACATTTAATTTATAAAAAAGTTTTTCTTTCACATGTGTCACAATCAAAGAAGATAGTTGGGCAAGTCAAATCTTTTCCCAATACTCATAAATAATTAATTAAAATATTCAAATTCCTAATTCGGATTTGCCATAAATGGAAATTAATTTTCAAATCTGAATTTTCCAAAAATGGAAATTTATTCCGAAGTACACTTAGACTTTAATATTCAATTATTTTTGGGGATATTAAATCCTCTCCCCCTTAAGTACAACACTTTCCTCAGTGTCCATTCCTCTCTCGGAATAGAGTTGGATAAGATTTCTCCAAATCTTCCTCTAATACCAAGTGGCCTCCTCAGGACTAAAGTGCTTCCATTGCACTTTTACCTGGGTGATGGCACTGTTCCGTAGTACTATTTTTTTCCTATCGAGAATGTGAAAATGTTCCACTTGGAACTCACCTTCTGGTTCCACCCACATCATGTTCCAATCAATGATGTGAGTAGGATCATGAATATACTTTTTCAATAAATAAACATCAAAACATTATGAACTTTTAAATTTGCAGGAAGTGCAAGTTCATACGCCACAGGTCCAATTCGAGCTAAGATCTTGAAGGGGCCACAAAACCTGGGTTCCAACTTTGAACAATTTCCTACCTTTAGAGATCTTCTCCTTGCTTTGAATTTCAAATATGCATGGTCCCCAATTTGAAATTCCTGGTATCTCCTTTTTAAATCTGTGTAGCTTTTCTATCTAACTTGTGCCTCTTTTAAATTTTGTTGTACTCTTTTAACCATTTTCTCCATTTCCTGGAGCATTTCTAGTCCCATCACAAGTCTTTCAACTGGATTATCCAAGCTAATCTGAGTCGTGCATTTCCTTCCATATAATGCCTCGAAGGGACTCATCTTAGCTGATGTCTGATAGAAATTATTGTAAGCAGATTCAACTAAGTGTAGGTACTCCTCCCACTCAGTTGGTTTCGTTCTCACTTACATTCATAACATGTCTTCCACAATCTAGTTTGTTCGTTCGGTTTTCCCATCCATTTGTGGATGGTATCTTGTGATGAAATTCAAGTTAGAATCCAATCCTGCAAACAATTCCTTCCGAAATGTTGATGTAAATTTGACATCTCTATCTGAAATCACAATTTTAGGAATTCCATGCAATCTAAATATTTCCCTCATAAATATTTAAGTGATATTAATTTCTTTATAAGTAGATTTCATGGGTATAAAATGTGCATATTTGCTAAGTTTATCAATCACTACCATAATCAAGTCATTTTTCTTTTGAGTCTTAGGAAAACCTGTGATGAAGTCCAACGAGATAATCTCCCACTTCCATTCTGGTATAGGTAGAGTCTGTAGCAGGCCGATTGAATGCTGATGTTCAACCTTTACCTATTGAAAATATAAACATTTATATAAGTATTTTGTTGTTTCACTTTTCATGTTAGGCCAATAAAACAATTTTCTTGAAGCTGTTACCATTTTTTGGTATCCCGGATGACCAAAATATGTCTTTTTGTGCAATTCATCCAGAATTGTTGACTTTAAATCAACATAATTAGGTATGTACTACCTGTTTTTGAACCTTAGCAGTCCATTTTTATCCAAACTCAGATTTGTTTTGTCCATTTTTTCTTCATTTCCTTCTAATTATGTTGATGTTTTGATGTATTTTTCGTCATTACATCTTGCAATTTTTATTCTTTGTTCGATGTCGTTTTCTTCTCTGCTAATACTTATCTTAAAATTTTTGTTAGTCCTCTGACTTAGAGCATCTTCCACTTTGTTTTATTTTCCTTTGTTGTGTATTACTTCAAAATCAAATTCGCTCAAGAAGGCTAGCCACATCTCTTGCCTTGGGTTGAGATTTGATTGGATGAATAAAAAATTCACACCATTGTTGTCAGTTAGTAGAAGAAATTTTATCCCCATTAAATAATGTCGCCACATTTTCAGCGCATGAATTACAATTTCTAACTCCAAATCATGTGTGATGTAGTTCTATTCATGTTCTTTCAGTTTACGTGATTTGTAACAAATGACATGTCCCTCTTGTGTTAGGACACCTCCCAAACCTTCTTTGCTTGCATCCACACAAACTCTAAAGTCTTTATCAGGGTCTGCTACCCTTAGAATAGGTGTTGTAGTTAATAGTTCCTTTAGTTTATTAAAGTTGTCCTAACAATTTTGTGACCAAGTAAACCTTGTTCCCTTTTTCTGTAGGGATGTAATTGGATATGCGATCTTAGAAAATCCTTTGATAAATCTGCGGTAATAACTGGTAATTCCCATAAATGATTTTTTGTTTGCTACATCCTTAGGGATAGGCCATTCCATAATGGATTTTATCTTCTCTAGATCAACTGCAATACCCTCTTCGGATATCACTTGTCATAGGTACTGTATTCTTCTTTGGTAGAAGTCGCATTTGCCAAATTTTTCATACAACTTGTGTTTCCTTAAGGTCCGCATTACTATTTTCATATGTTCTTCATGTTCTTCTTCCATTTTTGAGTAAACTAAAATCTCATCGATAAATACCAATACAAATTTATCCAAATATTGACTGAATATACTATTCATCAAACACATAAAGGTTGTTGGTGCATTAGTAAGGCCAAACATAATCACGACAAACTCATAGTGCCAGTATTGTGTTCTAAATGTTGTTTTATTTATATCTTCGCCCTTTATTCTGACTTGAAGATAACTAGACCTTAAATATAACTTAGAGAAAACATTTTCTCCTCCCACTTGGTCAAACAGGTCGTTAATTCTGGGTAAAGAATACTTATTTTTAATTGTCATATTGTTTAATTGTCGATAATCAATGCATAACCTTAAAGTCCAATCTTTCTTTTTAATGAAAAGAACGAGTGCTCCCTAAGCCGAGATAGTTGCTCTAATATATTCTTTATCTAACAGTTCTTGCAGCCGAATTTTCAGCTCTGTTAATTCGGTTAAACTCATTCTATAAGGTGCCTTAGATATCGGGGAAGATCCAGGTAGTATATTGATAGAGAAATCAATCTCTCTTCTTGGAGGCAGTTCTGGTATTTCTTCTACAAATACATCTCTAAACCCATGTAGGACTGCAAAGTCTTCTAGACTGGGTTTATTTTCCTTTTCTAACATATTAGTTACTTGAACAACATAAACTTAGCAACCCTTATTCATACATTTCCTAAACTGCATGGTTGATATCTTCCTAACTAAAATTGGTTTTCTGATCCCTTTTATTGGCTTAACTGTGTTCTTTTCGTCTCTGTAAGTAAGTGAATTTTTGTGATAGTTTAAAATTGCTTTATGTTTCTCTAACTAGTCCATTCCAATGATTATATCGTAAGATCCCAAAGGTAAAAAACTCAAATTTAACTTTGTACTTTGGACATATATATTGAGTTCACATTAAAAAATGAAATCTGTTACTTTTCTCTTAGTCTCTATTGCTAACTATACTAACCACAACTTAGCATTGTTTACTTTATTGAGATTGTTTAATTAAACCAAAACAGGAGTAACATAAATCAGACTATCTCCTTGATCAATTAAAATAGAAATGTGATTATCATGAATTTTACCTTCAATCTCCATGATAATGGATTGATGATCAACTTGTCTTCCATCTACAACTGCATTAATAATGTGCACACTTCTGCCCATATTTCCTACTGTAGAGGGTTCTTGCATGTTATGAAATGTAGTTCTTGCTGCAAAAGTTAAGCGTGGATAGTTCCTCCTCAAGTGAGGTTCTCCACACTCCTAACACTTTATGGTTCTCTAGGGTTGTCCCCAACTTTCTTGACTCCCATATTAACTGGTCTACCTCCCCCTTGAGCATTCTGGTTGTTGGAATGCAAATATTTCTTTTGGAATTTCTTTTCCATATTCCAGAAAGGGGTTGGTTGGAAGATTTTATTCCGTTGATTCATTATGTCTTGTTTCTTGTCCTTCCATGCCTTGGGAATTTCATACCTTTGTTTGTACTAATCATAGCACAAATGGGCCTTTTTAAATACTTCACTTAAAGTTTTGGGATTGTCAAATTCAATTCTATCCTTGTATGACTGTGGTAGAAAACTTAAGAATTGTTGTATCTTTACTTTGTATTCCTTTATTTATGACACAAATACCAATAATTCAAGAAATTTATTTATCAGATCGTCCATGGTCATTTGTCTGAGTATTAGCTCGTAAAATTCCTTAGTCTTTCTTTCGTAGTAACTTTCTGATAAATATTGCTTATTGAAATATTTCTTGAAATCTGTCCATTCCATTTGTTTCTCTTTTAATCCCTTGGCCAATTTTAGGTCTTGCCACCAGACACTTGCTTTTCCCTTCAGGTTATAAATGGCCATTTTGACTTTCATTTTACTAGAGTAATTGTAAATCTGGAAGCATTTCTCTATATCTAGTAAATATGCTTATGCCTCTTCACCCATCGTTGATTCTCCATCAAAAGTGGATGGTTTTATATTCTTGAATTCACCTTCCAGGTGATCTACTTGTTTTCTTTTCCTTCCCGTGGTTGTTTTGTTTCTTGCCACTTGTGTGTTTTCGGAAGAACTGTTCTCATTTTTAGTTTCATGACCTGAATTTTTAGAGGATCTTTTGTTGACTCCATCCTCCTTGTCATTGCCTTTTGAGCTCTTCTTTGTTACTATGTTGCATAACAACATTTCAATTATTTCTTGTTGGTCTTCCTGTGCCTTTTTCATCTTTTCATTATCTTCTTTGAACACTTATAATTCCACGATAAGGTTCTTCATTGTTTCCAGAACCTGGGGGGATGAACTTCATTCGCTTTTATGTCCAGGTTCTTTAGGAAGTCCTTGATCGATATTTTATTCAAGTATGATTTCCTCTTCATTATGTGTTTCCATTATCACAACAGACCAAAAATTTTCTATTTGTAACAATAAACATATTTGTTAGCTTTTTTATTTTAAAATAAAAAAAATAAACTAAACCAATTTGGACTTGCCCTGAGGTCCAAGTGTTATAACCTTCAGCCCTGATACCATATGTAATGTACCCCAAATTTCCCAAAAAAAAAATAAAAACTTTGTTAGGGGACATGAAAACTCCTTGACTCTTCATCATTTGATCAAAACACATTTTTTATTTCCTTTATTGTAAGAAAAGTAGATTTATCGTCGCTACTGGATTTGAAGTCTCATACTTATTTTGTAAATACTACAATTGTGACAAGGGATATCATAGCCCTTAGAATATCTACCATTTATGTGTCAAGCTATTCTATAAAAAAAATACAGTGCGTTATAACCTAAGGATAAAATACTATCATATAGTCTACCCATAAACCATTAGCACTTATCCATATTGACATACGTACACATAGTTCACTATATAACTATCATATGGATTCCATGGTGATGACACTATCCATGTCAAAAGGTATATATATAAATATTTTATCACATAAACTATCATAACCTTAACTCTATCTATATCAACATATTAATGCATATATTGTTTACCACAATATCTATTTCATGACTACTATATACTAAGCGCTATACTGTTACGAGATTAACATATCATTAGAAACATCCCCAATGATACACATCGTTAATAATAAGGTTTAACATAGTGAGAACCATATGAAATGTTCCCTTAGGTTGGAGTTGCGAGCATATACCATTACGCACATATAGTTCGTAACCCTAACTGACTGGAACTCGACCCAACAATAAATTTGTTTGCAAGTTGTTTAATGGAGGATGTCAGTCTGATATTTAATCCTTGGTTAATCCATTTAATGCAAACCTGAATTGTACCTCTCGGGAATTGACACTTCAGCTGCCACATGCAATGTAAACCTGCCATCTACAAGGTTTCACATGGCAAGAGTACTGGCATGTATCGCTCACATTACTCCTCTAACGAGACCCTAGGTAAGGCTCATTGTAACAATTGTCCCTACACTAAATGTTATTTTCTCTACAAGCTATCTTTTCCCCTGCTCTACATGGTCGGTGACAATGGAATCTCGGCTCTAGTAAACCAAAATGGGAGAAGGCAACGCGTTTTCTAGTTCCTCTTCTACACAAGGTAAAAAAGACTTCAATGATCTAATACTGTGTAATTCATGAACAACACTTTGTTTGGCAATATATTATCATTTTTCTTCCGTAAATGTTTCCTTCTAGGGATCTTCTGGGTTTTAAAGTTCTCGGGAATGGGGTTAGAATATTTATCGGGTTGGTTGATGCTCTTCTAATCTTCATGGATTACGGTTCTCTTGTGGTCACAAACATTTTAACAGTTATATGTCGATATTCTTTTCTCATTTTCCTATGACCACCGTTACAACAATGTTAGCCCTACCCTTTTATCCATATCTATTTTATTTGTTCTATGTGGAAAAATATTGTAATCCATACCTTGTGTGAGATAGATTAACAATGTCATCTTTGTAGTAAGTTCTGGAATTTATGTTAGCATTTATTTGAACAAAAGTAAAGGGTACTCTGCGAAAACATAAATGTATATTTTCTTTTTATTCCTTGTAGAGTCCTTCTCTGTGTGTTTGTTTTACCACCCTCTAGAACTTGTATTCTTAGCTATGCGTGAATATATGCATATAGGACAAGTCCTCTATGGGATTCGTTGATGCGGTCTGTGTAATTTCATTATCACTTTGTATAAAATCATAAATACATTTTCATAAAAGTGCACTCTATTTTTCCTAGAGCGAATATGTATCGGCAATGTTTTAAACCTTTGTTCATAGATTTCACTTTCTATATATAAATCATAATTATAGGTATATAAATATATCAATCCCGACTCTCTATTTTGTAATTTACAATTCGGAGTTTGCACAGTGAATACATATCAGGCAATTTGTAACCCTATGTTTCATAATTTACCTTCTATGAATTTATAAAGAAAATATATATATGTCGTAACACGTATTCTTTGTTCATATTTTCTCTCTACAATTATATAGTAAAGTGGTAGAGCATTACTCGTGTTCTGTCTATGTGATTTACTCTAAAATTGTTTACCTCAGTTGGCCTTCCCGTGGCCACTTAACTTTCCTGGTTAGAGCTTAATTGTTTACAAAAAGGGTCGACCGTTCATCGCGTTTGATCCTTGTTTGCACAGTTTTGATTGGAAACTACGTAAAGGGTTTTGTAACTCGTGATTCCATTCTCTGTACATGCAATGCGTTACACCAAGGGGATTCGTAATTTTGTTCTGTGTGTTTATTTAACAATGTATAAATATAGGATTTATGCTATGTAAATACAAAATCGTTATTTACCCTCTGCAGGGATTCACAATTGTTCTCGGTGTGAGTAATTTTAACTCTGTGTAATTTATAACTTATGTTCTCTGTATACAAAAGAATTATTACCCTATGGGGAAATTTGCAGATGTGTTCTGTGTATTTACTTTATCACTGTATAATTCAGAAATTGTATATTTTTTTTATCATTGTATGATCCATAGCTTGCATATTTTTTTTATCACTGTATAAATCATAGCTTATACTCTATGTATATAAAATCATTATTCTCATATTACATTAATTAATGATGGGGCCCTGTTTCATTTTTGCGAGGGTACCCATCAACTGAATTATGGGTCCACTCCTCCCACTTTGGGTCGTGGAAAGATCGTCGCAAAAGCACGAGTGGTGAACCGATTTTATGTCGAACTCAAGCTAAGTATTGTCTCATTTGGTTTCATAATTTTTTTTCCATTATAATAATTAGCATAGTTTACTAAACGTATTGTCTTTCTCCATTTTGCAGGTTTCTACAATCGAGGGAGCAGATCAGGGAAATCCTTCTCGCTAGAAAAGGTATTCAAGTTCTGATCTTGGCGTTTAAGCAATTCTTCTTACATTCTATCTACAAGTGGAAATAGAGTCCTTGGCCTATGGTATTCCATTGTAGTAATTTTAACCATTGTCTCATTGACACACAAGTTGTTTGTAATTATTTCAATAGAATATACAGGTTGTATGAAAACACTTTGAACAATGTGACAACTACTTTGCCATACATTTTTATACTATTGAATTCACTATTTCCTATGGTTATTGATAATATAAAGAATAATTAAACATATATGAGAATTGTTATTCATTCCATCTATTCTTTATGGTACTCGTACAGATTTCAAATAGCAATCCAATGTATATCTAATTCAATGGTTAACAAGAACATAGTA
>ML779857.1:0-29529 GCA_009831015.1 Picea engelmannii
TGAAGCACCCTTTTGTGTGCTAGTTCTTTATGGTGGTGGAGGTATTTCTCTTGAAGAATATAGAAAAGGATTGGATGGGTTTTCTTCCCTTGTTGAGAAGGGTTTCCTAGGATACTTCTTGTGTACTTGTGCATGGTGTTTCTTCTTGTGATCTTGGTTGCTACAACAAATTGTTTATGGTTTAAGTAAAATGCTAAAAATGGAATGAACATCATGCTTAAGCCTAGCTTATTTAAAAATCAACATGGTATCAGAGTATAGGTCTTGAAGAACCCATTGCACAAGCAAATTTCAGTCATCCTCTCTCTTTTGCAAAACCGTACAACCCTCCTAGGGTTTCCAGAAAAATCCATACGACCTACCTTTGTGAGGAGTTTCAACACTTTCCACTTGGATGTTGGGGATAAAAAGTGTATAGGAGTGTACGGCCTCCTCCATCGCACCTCCAACAAGCTTCAAATTTCATTTATGAGCATTTTGACTTTTTTGTCCTAGGGTTTATAGGGTTTTTCTAATTTCTATAGAAATTTTAGAATTAGGGTTTCTGCAACTCATTGAAGGAGCTCTCCAACTCACCAGTACTCTCCTAGCTTTCAAAGGCTTATTTTTGGCAGTCATAATTCCAACAAAAAAGAAAAGTGCTAGCCTAGCCTAGCCGTTAGGTTTTCTAGCCTTGTTGACAAGGGTTTGTGAAGAATCTAAAATTATGATGAAGACAATCATGATGGAAGACAAGCTTGATAGATAAATAAAACTCATTTCCTGGAAGCCAAGAAATCAAGGAGATGAAGACATCAACATCTCAACACTCTTAGGTATGGTCCCTACCAATGATAATACTTGGTTAATTGACAGCGGTGCCTTCAGGCACATGACCGGTTTTAGAGATCACCTAACAAATTTTGTTGAGAAAGAGACACATCTACATGTTGTCCTTTGAGATGATGCCATATATAATGTGAAAGGGGTTGGAACTTCTACCTTCCAGCTAGATTCAAATATGAAACTTCAACTAAGAGAAGTACTATATGTACCTGGAATGAAGAGGAACCTCGTCTCCATTTCTACCTTGGAAGACAAAGGCTACAACTTGGTGACCTTTTCAGAAGGAAGAGTTATTGCATGACACAAAGACTCACATATAAATTCTGCCAAGGTAATTGGTGTTCGAGAAAACAACTTGTACGAATTAACCATCAGACCAGTCCAAGCCTTACTACATGACACTATCATCTTGAGTGATCTATGACATATAATACTTGATCACATTCATTATAGAGCTCCCCCAGCTCTAGGGAAGATGGTAACAGGTCTTCCAGAGATACAGATTCAACATAAAGGTGTTTGCAAAGGTTGTGCTCTTGGAAAGAATGTTAAAGGATCCTTCTTGAGCAGTGATAATAGATCCAAGGAAATCTTGGACTTGATTCATTAGGATGATCATGCACTTGGATTGTTACGAGATATATGTTTGGTGCCAACCACATATATTGTTTATGCACTTGTCAAACAAGGGAGAACTTATATCAAGTTTAGATATTGTTTCAAATTGAGAAATTATAACAAGAATGAATGTTTTTCAAAATTATGTGCATCCATCGTTGATGACATTGAGAAAGGCAATGCAAGTTTTTTATTTCTATTTTTGTGTCATTTATTCTTTTTAATATCATGGTAATGTTTTAATTTTATTTAACATGAAAATGTTATATTTTATTTTTACAGGATTTTGATGAATGACTTTCACATATGCTAGTGGGGAGTTACTCTACAAAGAATGATATCATGGATTCCATCAACGCTTTTCATATTGAAAATACACAAGAAGGATGGAAAAAGAAACAAAAATTAATGGAGGTTGAACCTGCAAGAGTAGACATAGAAGAACATGAAAGAAAAAAGAAAAATCCTCATTCTAGAAATCCTAAAAGGGTTACATTTGAAAATGAGGAAACTCCAAATGAATATTTTGTTGAGATTGGTCCCAATAAGGTTATCACTCCTTCTTGCAAAAAGAACAAACAAGATAAACACACAAGAGCGATGGTTGTTGATGAGTCTATTCCTATCGATTATGAAGAAATCATTTATTTAGATGAAACACATTTAAATCATAAGAGGAAAAAAATGTTGATAATGTTCAAGAAGCCATCGTTAGCTCATAGTATTGTAGTAAAAGTACTAAAGGTAGAAGAGAAATAATAACACCATGTGCTGATCTAGAGGATGGTATTATGAAAACAACACAAAATGCCATTTGAAATAGAATAAGGATGGGAAACTTAGTCGATGATGGCCACACATTTCAGTTGAATGTGAAACAACTTTATAAACCCATAGAAGGGAAGGAAAAATATCAAATAGAAAACCGCATCACTTGCATATTCACAATTTGAAAGCATTTATTAGGTACAATCCATATGCACATGTGCTTGAATACCTAGTTCTTGTTGACCCAATGGAAATTCCTACGAGGGAATAATTTGATAGATCAAAATGTTTTGACTACAAATATTATGTGATTGGAGGAAATCATTCCAAAGAGGCTAGAAGAGAAATAATAGATTATGATATATACTATCCATGGGAAATCAAGATCTATATAATTTTACTTATTGGATGGAACAAACCTAAATTATTCAAAACAACAGTTGAATCCTTTTACTTATCAATCAAATCATTACTTACTTGAAACTTTTAATAAGGCTTTGTCAATCAAGTCATTACTTACTTGAAATGGCTTTGTTTCCTATTTTAGATTAATAACATGTCGATATTTGAATTATTTAGTAGAGTATCATTTTGGACTCTGGAATGTCTTCAAGAGATTCTAAATTTTTGGACCGTCTAAGGTATTATAGAAAATTCAAAGCCAATAGAGTTTATAAATTGTTAGAAAAATAGACTTACTGTTAAATTTAAAATATTTTGTATTTATTAAAATGTTTAAAATACAAAACAAATAAAAATGAAAAATCCTAAAACCTCTGTGAAAATCAATGAATAGTCATAATGCAAGGCTTACTCTGGACGAACTCATTACATGTTCAATAGAAATAACAATACCTTTTTCATACACAACAAGCCCACCACCAGTATCGTATCTGATATGAAAATGAAACTTACACCCAATGCCTTGAATATATTACTTCAAATCAGGAGGTAACATTCTAGAAGAGGGAGGAATATCCTATGAATCATGCCTCTCTCATATTTTAATGATGGTAGGAAGCTTGAGTGTTCCCACTAGCGCAAGAGTTAAATTTGAAATAAACTAATACAATTACCAGACATATCTTTAGTACGAATTATTCCACTTGTCATACCATTCTGCAAAGGCCTGAGTTCACTTTTACTTCTCTTCCCACTGATCATGAAGCTCAAAAGAAAAGGACTTGGTAGCATGAAGTCAGAGTAATCTCTTGTTATGAAATATTTTGATTGCTAAAAGCAAAAAAAATAGCCTTCCACTAATTAATAAATTCACTCATCCATGAAGAAATATATAAGATGTCTAACCAGTTGTTATAAATGTCCTTAAACTAGCCCCGCTACACAATTGATGGACATTGACACGAGAGATATACCTAAATTACCTCAGAAACCTTCCAAAATGCAAACAAACGTGAAAAAAAACCATTTTCCTTCCCATCTTTCATAAACAATTTGTCCAAATATAGACAATAGGACTGGAAATTGTCCTGTGCCACACAATGTTAAGAAAAACCTTTTTTGAATATCTACTCACAACCATTGATACCACATCACAGTGGGTTGTTCAACTGTCGACATCATTCGCTTCGATCGAGTTAGTCACAACATGACTGCAGACTTAATGGAATGGAAAATAACACCACCTATGCGCTGAGCGAAGGACTACGCCTTTCCACGAATATACGTGCCTATCCCAAGTTTGCTGCTAAGGGATGCCGACATATATGTTCAGGCATAACTATGTAGATTGGGCGAGATGGCGTCAACCATGACTGCATAGAATTCCAATTTACATACTCAGTCTCTGAGCAAAGAATAATGTTCATGTATCCATATCACAATGCAAGTTTTTTGTTCACCTTCTGAAAGTAATAGTGCCTTGACAGACGGTCACTAATAAAAAGTGATCATTGCACATATAAGCAAACTCACGTCGTTAATCTTTGCATCAATGCAAGTTTGCTCCAATATCTGCCACAACATGTTTCTTAAAACTCTGCACAACCAAGTAAGGATCACTCTGTCGATCTTTGCATCAATAAAAGCCCTGAATAGAAGTATCCCTTGCCTTGACAGATGGAAAAAATAGAGGCATGCAATTGACCTTCATTGAAGACCACTTCCATGTATTCATAAATTCCATCTCATATACCGTATGCTCATATACGAGCATAGTTTTATTCCTCACGAAACATTGCTGTGATATCATGTTGAATTTTCACATGCATGGCTATCATAAACATCATATTATGATTTTATCAAGTTTAGATATTGTTTTAAATTGAGCAATTATAACAAGAATGATTTTTTTTTCAGAATTATGTGCATCCATCGTTGATGGAATTGAGAAAGGAAATATAAGTTTTTTATTTCTATTTTTGTGTGATTTATTATTTTTAGTATCAAGATAATGTTTTAATTTTATTTAACATGAAAATGTTATATTTTATTTTTACAGGATTTTGCTGAACGAATTTCACATATGTTAGTGGGGATTTACTCTACAGAGAATGATATCATGGATTCCATCAACTCTTTTCATATTGAAAATACACAAGAAGGAAGGAAAAATAAACATAAAGTAATGGAGGTTGAATCTGCAAGAGTAGACAAAGAATGATTGGAAAGGATCACTTTGGAGAACTTGCAGATATCAAAGAACCAATGGAAGAACAAAATGACACAATGAAAGCACAAAATGATGTCGAAGAAGATGATAATGTGTTTGTTGAGAATGATGAATGATGAGTTTAAATATGCCTTTGAAGATGATGCTCAATTTTCAAATTTTTGATGAGTTATAACTGTAATGATTTGACTTTCATATTTTAAAATAAAAATAAAGATGTATCTATTGTTGTTTTGTGATGAATCTTTTTATTGTTAAATTTTTATTAAATGTTCTCATTTTTTACTTCAAATGTATAAAAATATGAAAGAAAATGATAATTTAGAATTTTTTGGTTCAATTATGTCTATAAAAATGCTTTATTTGACATGCTATTTTAAGGAATATATACCAAAATGTATAGTTTTTTTTTTATTATATATGGCTATAAAATGTGTATTTTTTTTTCCAAATATTCAAAAATAGTGTTATTTAACTCCAATTATTATTATTATTTTTATTTTTATTTTTTATTTTTTATTTATTTATTTTCAATTTATTGAAGTAAAGGTAAACAATGTGTTAAAAATGATGTTTTTCACTATATTTAAAAAGTATGGAACAATAAATTAATTAAGGAGACAAAATTATATGAAAAATCGTAACTTTGAAAAAAGTAAATGGTTAAAAATATTTTTAAGATTGAAAGAAGCATGAAAAAATGACTAAAAAGAACGTTGAATAAAAACAAATATTTAGAAAAAACTGAAAATAGATGAAAAATAAGCATTTAAAAAAATAATGTGGAAACATTGTGGATCGAAAAATTTAAAATACCAAAAACCACCTAAAAATGGAGGGGGGGTGTTGCCGGTAGCACCATTTTTAAAAATGGGGTAAAAAATTGGACCTCCCAGAAAATGAGAACTATGTAGAGTTCTCGTTAAGTTGGTAACTATGTTTTTTGTTCATGTGGTTGAAAATATTTTCTTTTTGATGGGCATTGGATTGTAGTGTTGCCCAATACAAAGTAGGATTTATAGTGTAAGGAATCTTGCAAGTAGTCTCGAGGCTATGTCCAAACATTTTTCTTATCTACTAGACTTATCTTTGTTGGAAGACCTTTGGAGAAGTAGATATCTACACATATCTGGGCGTAACTAGTGATAGATGTGGGCATAGCTAGCGATATGAAAAAAAGTCTTTGGAGTATTGCATATCTTCATATATGTGTGCATAGTTAGTGATACAATGGTTTTTTGTTTCTTTGCAATGGAAGTGGAATCAGAAACCTTTGGAGAAGTCCATGTATACACATATGCATGCATAACTGGTGATATGCTAATTTTCTGTTTACTTGCAACATACGTAGAATTTTATGTCATTTTGCCTCTTCTAAAGACACTTAAAGCACCGACATTGAAGAGAGAGATTAGGGAGCCTTATCCAAACAAGGGTGGTGGTGATGTTGTCCTTGAAAAATGAAAGGTGAGGAAGCATGCCATCATTCACACATGGGCTTACCCACAACTAGGGAATTGAGTTTAGGATGTGATACCAATATGTAGTTGAGTCAAACTCTAGAGTGAAAAAGCTTTTTGCACACAGATAGATAAACACTTCTTGGACTTTTGATTTACACAAATAGATGAACAACGTCGAAATGGACTTGGAGGATATTCTTGAAGCAATAAACCTTAATCTCAAGAGATGGATTCATGAGTAAGAACTAGATTATGACCAACTCCCTTTCAAGTGTAATAAGTTCCATGAGTATGGACACTTTGTTAAGCACTGCAATAAATCTTAGTAAAAAAAGGATTTGAATCCAAATCCGAAAGACCCAAGGCCTTTCCACTTATGAAGGGAAAGAGAGGAAACTCAAGGGCAAGAGAAGAAACTCTTTGCAAGCTAACTTGGATCTGAAAAAGCAGCCATGTTTGAAGCATCTAATTTATACACAAAGAAAATATATGAATATGTTGGAGTGGAGGAATACGAAACCATGGTTGGTGCAAATAAATAAAATGAGATGGTAGAGAAACGATTAATCAAGATGTAACAACATACCCCTAAACCCCTATGCTTATGAGCTTAACCCTTATGGATAATAGAGTAGCAAATTCATGAGGAGGAAGCATGAACCTGCCCCAAAAAGAATACAAATATTGTCCAAACTCTATGGATCACCACACAATAGAATTTGGCACAACATATGTGGAAGAGGCAAGTGGGGAGATAGTATAACAATCAACCCACAATTTAAAAAGTCACAAAGAGGTTTTGCATGAGAATAATTGATGCAAAGCAACAAGATCTCACTCCACTATGCAACTTGACTCAGGGTTGATGAACAAATCCACCCATGATAAGATGCGGAACAATAAAGGGTTATGACGTAAAAGAAGTATAAGTACTTGTTTCTATAATGGGAAAACCCTCCTACGGACTACACTAGGGTTCTAAAGTGCAGGCAGAGATAACCTTCTAAAGTCTCCTACTTTTAACAACTATCCCACAATGCCCCACATTCATGCATAAAGTACAAGGTATAGGGATCCGGTAGTATTACCTTAAACTCTACGTCTGGTGTCGATCCCTTTGCGTTCAGTTGTTCCTCGACTGCAAATATCCTCCCAAGGCTGACCCACATTCACCAAAAGAAAAACAAGAAACTACGAACATGCATTCTATATATGAATTAGTGGGTTAGATGTCATAACAAAATCTAAATGAAACATAAATATTGAACACATCATATGGCAGGGTGGAAAACGTACTTCTTTGTATTAATATCACAAAGTCACTTACAAAATGAGATCGACCACTGCTCCTCGAACTCGATCCTGGGCTCCTCTTCACCAAGCTCCAACTGCTTCCACACATATTTCTCCTCTTCAACTCTCTATAGGAAATGGATTAGGCTAGTAATGGAGGAAAAATGCTAGCATAGGGAATTCTGGATCAAAACTCACAATGTGGCTGTAAATTCTTGGGGCAAGGGGGGATTATGAAATGGGCAGAGTTTCACTGCTTTCATGCTTCTTGTAGGAATGGGACCCCAACACCTTCTTTTATATGCCAAAAAGATAGTTATTCGGTTGGGTGATGGGCTATAGGCGGTCAATTGGTTAGGAAACTAACCAAAATCCCGTATTCCCTTGCAACTATTTATTCTTTGCAACTTTTGTGGGTATATACAGGCTGTAATTGTGCAACTAACGTATGTATGCGATCTGTAGTGGTGCAACAAGTGTACACATGTGGGAAGTAATGGTGTAGGGCACATACATATTCAAAAATAGTGTTTTTTAAGAAGAGCTTTCAGTGATAGCTTGGAAAAAATAGCAAGTAAGATGGCCTGATGCCAGGTATGCATGTATGGTGCAATTTAGGGTTATAACAAATGACCCCTAATGTGTGAGGTTAGAAGAGAATATGATGGTCGAAATACATTACAAATATTTACCAACGTACAAAGTGAGTGAGCCCAGGACCATAGTTTGAGAGGTGCTATCTGCAAAATAACAATTGTCTCACTGAGGCGGGCATACCCATGCCCGGGATGAAATAAATCATGGCTTCCAATCAAATACACTGCATATCCATGTCATATAACTATATAAAGTGCAGCCGCGAGCAATACACAACAGATCTACATCTCAAAATCAAAAGATATATATGTATAATATCCATCTTCAAGAAGCCAATGACACCTGATGGCTGAAGTTGAGGCCTTCAGAGCTCAAGCAACAACTTCAAGATCTTCAAGACTCGGGTAGGAGTGTAATATGAGTGTACGACTTCACTACCTAGAGGTCTTCGACGACTCGTCGGGAGCAGACAAGAGGATCTCAGTGATCAAACAAATAACTTCATTGATTTCGAAAAAAGACTTGATTGGACTTTCAGGATGGTCGTGCATGAGGACAAGAGACAAACTACAAAAGGGCTGACTCAAGTTGGGTAAAAATTCCCTTGGACAATAGCATGATGAATGATGAGACTCATGCAACATGGTACTAACATAAGTTCATGATGCAAGAGGCAACACAAACTCTCCATATGTTTGGAAGAATAACCAAACGGAGGAGGACACAACTCTATGTAACAAGAACACCGTCCTAAGGTCATATTAAATCCTAGAACTTGACGAACAAACAAAAGGATGTGCTTTGTCCAAGGGCGACTCATTGTGCTGCCATAAAAATAAAATACTTTTCCCATCCTCTTTTTGGGGTATATTTGATTTTTTTGTCTTTTTCAACAATTTTGGAAAGCTTGAAAAAGAATAAAAGAATGCTACGTTACAAAGGAGGAACGAGTGTCGCAAACATACTAGTTCCAAGTGCAAGGAACATACTGATTCTTAGAGCAAGTAAACATGTGTAGGAAAAGGACACTCAAGAAAATTCCTCCATGGGTCAAGGTATCAAGATGCATAGGCAAAGTGCTACAAGGCTTGCGTATAAGGCATGCTTCAAAGGTTCAATTGAGAGAAACATGGAGCCAACATTAGGCCAAAACACAGGAATGCAAATGCGATTAACATGACACAATGATAATGCCCTTCAATGTAATTTTAACGAGCTTAGAGAAGGTAAGCTCGGTGGTTTTTCATTTTTAGAGAGCCTGAAAAAGTGCAAAAGAAGACTCTACTGGGGTACCTTTTTCGAAGGTAGTCTAGTCGGTTCGAAAAAGGGGTAAAGTAGCACTGAAAAGACATCTGTTCAAAACCATTTTAACGAGTGTGACAAAGACAAAATCACTCGACAATATTTTCAATTTTAAGGAGTCTGAAAAGAGCTTAAATATGGACTCACTGCCTTTTTCTAGATTTAGTCTCCTTAGCCCGAAAAGGTAAAATTTACTGAAGAGAAATCTCCCGAGATGTACCTTTTTCCTCCTTAATCTACATGATGAAAAAGGGGTAAACTCATGCCAGTAGATGTTTTTTTGAACCAATTAACGAGTGTGAAAGAGCAAGGTCACTCGATGATCTTTTCACTTTTAAGGAGTCTAAAAAGAGCTTAACTATGGACTCTGTAGGGAATGTTATTCTGGACCAATTTAACGAGTGTGAAGGAACCAAGTCACTCGACAATCTTTTCATTTTTAGGGAGTATGAAAAGATCTTAACTATGGACTCCGTGGGGGTTACTTTTTCGTAAATTTAGTCCCTCAGGACCGAAAAGGGGTAAAATTATACCTGAGAATACTCTTCTAGATAACCATAGTTCCTAGAGTATACCTTTGTTCGTACAGTTGAACGTTCGGACCGAAAAAGGGGTAAAATAACGCTGGATAGACGTGCCTTCAAGTTTTAGTTTGGCGAGCGTGAAGGACAACAAGATCGCTCGACAATCATCTCATGTTTATAGAGTCTGAAAAGGGATTAAACAAGACTCATTTTTGTTTGGGAGTCCCAAGGGTGAGGTCAAGAGTGATGATGAATCATGCAAATGAGGCTTAAACTCGTAATCAAGACAAGAATAAGAAGGACTCCCAAGCCTAAAGTCATTAAAGACAACATGGACACCAAAATGCAAGCAGGATCTACCTAGGGCATCCATGAAGGGGTAGGCTCTACCACCAAATTACGACACTTCTTAAGCAGTAATGATGGTTCCATGTCGCAATTCAGTGGGATCGATCCTATGGAAAAGCAGAAAAGACAACGAGATGAAAATAGTGGAGGTGGAATCCTAACTTAAATGCATAAAGTTGGAAAAACAACTTTTTACCAAAGGACCTTAAAAGTGACCCATCTCCCAAATTTTTTTCCAAACCAAAAGTGAAGTGTATCATAACATCCAATGAGAAACTCAAGAACTTTGCTAAATGATTTTCAAGGAAGAAAAAATGACAAAAGGGTTCAAAAAAATGACAAAAAGGGCAAAAAAAGTCTATAAATAGAAGCTTGACAGCTTATTATCACCATTGCGAATTGAGAATTGACCAAAAAGACAAAAACACCCCTTTGCTAAAAGAGTCAATTTTGGGAGATTCAGTAGACGAAACAAACTTCCACTCGGATCAAGTAAGTACAAACTAACTCCTCTTGCATTTCTATACTTTCCTTTTGCATTTATTTTGGTTTTTTGGGGGGTGCACACCTCTAAAAGAGGTCGGCCCTACGTGTATGCGGGTTTTCCAAGGACAGTCTGCATATGCCCGCGGGTAGAAAACAATATTCCCATGTGCATATGCGACTGTTTCCAATACAACCTGCGTACACCCTCAAAGGTATAGAAAATTAAAAAAATGCAAGTTTTAACTCCCCTTTGAACTTGTCATTTTGCAGGATGTACGCCCATTGGAGAGAGAGGGAGCATGAGGACCTTGAGTCTTTGGTTGCAGAAGACCTTGCTGCTGTCACTGCATTAACAAAATGCAGGTTGTGGAAATTCTTCTAGTGTCCACTCATGAGGGCACAACCCAGGATGCTGAATGACTTGGTAGATTACTGACACCCTGACGCTGAGGCATTTATGCTTGAGGGACAATCGTTGACTCCAACTCCAACGATTGAGGTTATTTATTTTCTGACTGACCTCTTAAGGAGAGGGGAATCAATCAACCTTCGTGATTTTTCTCCTGGGCATCACAACATAGCCGAATTGATCGAGATACACTGTGAGGCTGACACAAATAAAGTGGGTTCTCAGGTGCCGATCCACAAGATTTCCAACCTATCATTGCAAGTGATAGTTTTACTTATTGGGTGGATCACTGGATCCACGGCCTTACATCAGGCCTCCTAGGCACACATGAATTGTGTGGTATAGTGATTAAATGCATGAGTGTTCGATTGGAGCACAACCATGCAAGATTGCATGAAAATAAAACTGATAGAGTGTCGTAGGCGGAATAAAAAAAAATTCGGGTTCATGACTGTTATATGTTCCTTTTTCTTCGAGAGGGTACGCTTTCTTAGTCTGCGAGAGATAGTACGGGGGCACGTGGCCTCCCTCCCAACAATGTGTAGGTGGGCGGTGTTGTTGCCGCGACAAGGGGGAGGGAGGACCATTGAGGTCTTTGAGGATGCTTTCTTTGACTGGTGGTATCGACAGATTCCGTCTAAAGAGGAATACCCCTATGTCGGGATCAACTTCTCTAGGGATCCTGATATGCCCATACCTCTCAGAGAAGAATGCAGAGAGATATGTACATTTGTTTTTATTTAATTTTTTGTTTCTTTTTATATATATCATTTTTATGGGAATCAAAGCATCTGACATCTATGTATCCATTTATGTACAGATGTGGGACCAATGCGTCCAACAGACTTCTCGAGGACCAGGCAGTGTCCTCGACTAGAGGAAGTACCACCAACAACCGCCAAACCAACAACAACAATAGGGGGACCTCCAACCGGAGAGGTTGAAAGAGTATTGAGACGGGTGGAGTGGAATCTCACCGTGCTCCCTCGCGCAGTCCCCATTGTAGAGATCGAGGATCTACCACGATCGATGCAACCTGACGTAGTTGGGGTGCCATGGACCTGGGTCCAACTTTTCTGGCATTTGGAAAATGCCGTGGTTCACTATGGCAAGGCCAACAAGCCCCACCCTTAGCTTAGGATGGACCACTTACATGCCGAGGGAAATTTTTGTATATGTTTGAGGGCATAAGCCTTGTGATGTGTACTGGATATGTATTTTTTGAGGCGCTTGCGTCCACCTATGTACTCTGAAAATTTCGATATATATATATATGCGTATTTACATATTTTATGTCTTATGGGTTACATTTATTTACAAATGTATTTACATGTGTATGCGTGTGATTTTTCTTACGTGTGTGCAATATGCCAATCTAATACATGATTAGCTAGAGTATCTGTTATCTGATTCAATCTTCTAGGAACATGGATATATGTAATGTAATCAAAGATTCATTCTAAGAGACGTATCCTAAGGAATCGTCAGTGTAGAGTAGGATCATAAATGCGATAAACTAGATTTAACTAGGACACAACCAACTGTGCATCTAAATAGACCCAGAGGTGAGAGATACCATGCGACAAGGCGTCATGAAGCAACTCTATCACTACGATGTATTCAATGACATTATTTGTGGTGTCACCTAAACATATACCTCCATATGATAGCAACTGGCCTTGAGGTGTGAATATCACCCAAGCGGCATAGGCAAGTCTCCGAGTGTGTCCTAACACCGTCCGCAAACCCAACGAACACATCTGATTCACTTGACATCTGCCACAATGAAAAACATGACAACAAAAACTACACATCCATAAAACCAAAAGAAAAAAACTAAACTGTATAAGAACTATACATATGTACAAGAAGTCACCCAAGGCGACCCACCTACGAGTAATACTTCTTGAGGTAGAGCCCATTTCTAGGCTCTGCCAAAGCTTTCCCTTCGAAGTCAACTAAACGACAAGTGCCCTTATTTAATACTTCCTTCACAATGAAAGGCACGAACCACATGGGTTTGAACTTGCCTGCCCTGAGGGGATCCTTATCTTGGTCGTAGACCAGGACATGGTCACCTTCAGAGAAAATCCAAGGACAAACAGACTGATTGTACTGACACTTGAATTTTTGCTTGTGATCCTCATTAGCCAAGGCTGCATCATGACATTTCTCATTGAGCTGCTTGAGATATAATAAGTTTTCCTCAAGTGGTGAAGTGTCTGGAAATAACTGTACTACCAATTTAAGAGATCGGATTTGGTATTCTATAGGCAAGACTGTTTCCAACCCATAAACGAGTTGAAAAGGTGAGAAACTGGTGGCGGTCTTTACAGACGTTTGGTAGGCCCACAATGCCGAGTACAACATCAAATGCCAGTTAGACTTGGCCAAATCGATCATTCACTGTAGAATGGTCTTGAGAGACTTATTCACAGCTTCCACCTGACCATTTGCTTGTGGGTAGTAAGGTGATGAATGTTCTTGCCTCAACCCAAGATTTGATTTTAACTTGGACATCATTTTATTCTGAAAGTGACTGCCATGGTCAGTGACAATCTCCTTCAGGATGCCGAACCTTGCTATTATCTATTTAAATAGAAAGAGAGCTGATGTTTCTCCATCATCCTTGAACGTTGGCATAACCTCAACCCCTTTGTGAAGTAGTCTACTGCTTGATGATATAACGATGCCCCCTAGATGAAGGAGGGTGGCATGTAGTGTAATCAATCCCCCACTTGGTGAAGGGGCCAACTGTAATGAGGGGAAACATAGGAACAAGGTGTGCCCTCATATTCTGAGAGAAGATCTGACACGGGTGACACTTCTTGATCGATTCAATGCAATCTTTGATTAACGTCGACCAAAATTAATCGGATCATAGAATCTTTTCGGCTGTTTCCAACCCAGACAAATGACCACCACATGCTCCAGTGTGACAATCGTTAAGCACGAGTTCTGCTTCTTCACGAGTGAGACACCGACGAAGGATGCAATCTATACCTCGATGATACAAAGTGTCTTCGAGAATAAGATAGTTTTTTCCTGATGGCATATATGTCGACGCTCATCAGGAGAAGCAGAGTCGGGGCACTTCAAAGTCTGGAGTTAGGCTAGTATATATCCATACCATGGGTCTGAAGATGCGATCAAAAACATATCTCCTTTAATAGGCGACTCTTCGGATATAACATCACCTGAATCGACCGGAAGTTCCAAGATGAGTTCCGCAAAGAGCATCGACTTTTTGGATTTTGCCGAAACAAAATCCAAGTCAAATTCCTGGAGGATAACTATATATCTACTGTTCTTTCCACTGATTACACGTCATGTCAACACGTATTGGAATGGATTCACAATGGAAATGACGGTGGTCTTGTGAAACATGATATAATGACAGAACCATTGGACAACATGAACTGCTGCCAACACAAGTTTCTCAACATGGGAGTAGTTGAGTTCTGGTCCAACGAGGCCTCGTCTCAAGTAATAAATCACATGCTCTTCAAGAAAATCATCTTCTTGAACCAAGACCATACCGATGGTCGACTTTGCAGCGGCCAAGTACAATAAGAAATTTTTATTATAATTGGGTGCCCGAAGCAGAGGGGCAGATGTGAGGGCACATTTCAACGCTTCGAAAGAGTGTTGAGTGGCTTCGTCCTTATGGAAAGGAATGTCCTTCTTCAGTAAACGCATGAACCCTTTTGTGATCTCGACATAGTTTGTGATGAAACGCCGTAAAAAGTTCTCTTTTCCCTGTAAACTCTTAAGCTAAAGGACTGTGCTCAGGGGAGGAAACTGAACTATCGCCTCAACCTTTAGTGGATCGACCATGATCCCTATTTTCGAAACTATGAAACCTAGTAGACGACCCGACGCCACGCAAAAACTACATTGTTTGGATTCAAGCGAATCTAATAGTAGCGACATCGCTCAAAGATAAGTCGGAGGTGTGTGGGATGATCAACTCTCTTATGAGATCGTGATGATAAATCATCGAGATAAGCCTCGACTATGTGTTTGAGATCATGGAAAGCAAAAGACATGGCTCGCTGAAAAGTGGCTCCAACATTCTTCAGGCCAAAAGGCACATTTCGATAAGCAAATGTACCCCATGGAAAAATAAAAGCTATTTTATGTTGGTCTTCGGGCTTATCTGTATCTGATTGTATCCCGAAAAACCATCCATGAAATAAAATACCTCACAACCTGCACATTCATCGACGATTTGGTCAATAAATGGGGTGGGGAAATTATTCTTTGGACAAGCCTTGTTCAAATCACAGAAGTCCGTACATACGTGAATCATACCCTACTTTTTGTTGACTGGAACGAGATTTGACACCCATTGAGTCAGTTGAACGGGGTATATGAAACCATATTTGAGCAGTTTCTCTACTTCAGCCTTAATAGTTACTGCTTTCTTAGGATTAACGAGACAAAGATTCTGTTGGACCGACTTAGCATCAAGATATGTTGTGATTTCATTTTCGATGATTCTTGGATCAATGCCTGGCATTTCCTCATAAGACCAGGAAAAAACATAACAGAATTCTTTAAATAAATCTGTGTAGATTCAAATCTCCTTGGGGGAGAAATCTGCTCCAATGAAGACATTCTCCACGACGCCAGGGGTTCTGGATATGTAAATAGGTATTGTTTTAGCAATGCTTACCATATTACCCTCAGCTTAAACTTCGTGCATAGCCAAAGTATTGATAGGACAAGACCTATCTCCAGTCATAGTCAATGTGAATTCACCTGCCTCAATTCTTCTTAACTCCAGGGAAAATAAGATCTATGATGGAGATCATCCCAGGGTTTGTTCGAACCATTCATTGCCTCAATAATTGCCTCGTCTGAGGGCAAGACTAAGTCTAAATAATGAATATCAGTGAGGGAACCTTGAGCCCAAATAGGCTTGAGAACTGGATCTAACTCCTGTGCGGGATTCAGATCGGGGTTGGCGGAAGCTTGTTGGACTATAGAGTAAGCAACTTCTGTCACGGACAAGGGCATGGCCATGCCATGATGAAATTTCCCTTCCATCGTGGCTGATGGGGAAGGAAGAGTCCACAGATCATTAAAGTAAGTCATACAAAATGACGACACTTGAAAAATTTCGGCCCTAGGCTGGTCGGGAACAACCAATATATATACTTGACATCGCCGGTTGGAGGCGGGTAATCGAAAGTACCCATCAAATGTGGGCACAAACCAACCCCTATGTTTATGACACCATGCTAAGGGTTATCAATCATCGGGACCGTGGATGCCCCCGATGAAGGGTCAGGACGGGAGAAGGACAACTGATCAATGGACACGATCCGACCCTCGAGTGGAAACAACAAGACCTGAAAAACTGTCGCGACCATTACATGCATAGCATAGGTCCAACTCCTTCCTAACAAGAGATTGTAGTCGAGAGGCGCATCGACCACTTCAACCTCGTCACACATGATCTTCCCTCCTAACTGCACGGGGAAAGAAGGGATGATTCCATGTGGTCGGAATGAAAGACCATCGAAAGAGGTAAGAAGAGTAGGTGACGAAGACAACACGGGTTGGCCAATGGCCTTCCAAAACTCCAATGACATCACGCATGTTGAGGCACCCTCATCAACCACTGTGTAGAAAATGTTATGGGCAAAAGTTTTCATGGTGTAAGCCACTACTATCTGAAACTCCATGTGGTAGGGGAGATGAGGTTTTAAGTTGGTCGTATCAAGCATGATTTTTCCCGTATTACAGGTCTCAATGGATCCTAAGGCAGATAACAAATCCTTTCTCTGGGAAGGGAATATCTGGAGGACCTCCAAAGTAGACATTGCACAAGGGGTTTGTGACAAATCCTCCACCACAAAGTATTTATGGGCAGCCATCGCGTTTGGATTGTGGGAAGATTTCTTGAACACACCTTTCGGGATGCGTGTCATTGTTTCACCCAACGTCTTCTCAATCTGGAGAGGAACATATGGGTTTTCGGCTTCTTTACCTTTCTTAGAAGTGCTTGGAATTCCGTAATCATGTGCCCTAGTTGCTATATGAGCATCACCTTTCAACATATAAACATTCGAGGTCGAGGGATTACTAGATGACGAAGGGGGTCCCTGACTTCCCCCATCGACGTCTGAAGAGGCTTGAGTTAAATTTTGCCCATGTAGAAATGGGTTCGTTAACACAACAGGTTGCTGCTGTGCCAAAAATGTTTGGGCCTCCCCTAGTCGAGGGCACAGGTGAGTTGGATGGTCTTCTGTGTAGAGGTTACACAGATACTTCAACTTCTTCATCTTTGTGTTTCCCCCACCAGCATTGTTGGTGGGTTTCTTATCCCCTTTACCCTTCTTTCGTTGTTTCTTCTTTCTGTCAGGCTACTGGGTGGCCTTTGGGTTCGTCGATTGCACACTGTGTACATCCGATGTTTGAGTAGGGGGAGTAGCCGAACCAGGGGTTTGGCTGGCCATTGTCTGCTGTATTGACAATTGCTACAATTGATTTGACAACTGATCAATGAGATTTTTTTGTGCTGAGCCAAAAATACCATCGGCATGTGGTCCAGACTTGTGTCTGGTCCTGTCAAGAATAGACCGTGGTGCATCTGGAAAAAATTCGTAAAGTAAACCAGAATGAGAGGATATTAGTTCACACTATTGATCTCTCAGTATCGCCTCTTCTTCGAAAAACACTCCCAACTTTGCGACGTCCTTGGATAACTGAGGTACCAAAGACTTAATGAACCACTCCAACAAGAAAGCCGGTGGGACTAATACTTTTATCAAAATATTCCTATGTCGCCATTCTCAGATGTGATTTGAGATATGGTCTGCCTTCGTTTTCTCAAAGTCGGCCAAAAATTCGGTGCCGAGATCGTATCTCATAGGTAATTGAAAATGGTTTAAAAAAACCATTGCCAATTCACCAAAAGTAGAGTATCTTGAGCATGCGAGCTTGATGTACCATTTCACGACACTCTCGATAAGAGTGCATTGAAACAACCACAACTGGACAGAGTCATATTTCAACGAGTTGGACGAGCACCATAGGTGAAAGGTAGTCACATGATCACCTGGATCTTTGTTAGGCTTACCTTAAAACTTCATAATGTTTGAGGGAAACTTCGTTGGCATAGTTGGCCAACACAGATCGTGACAGATTGGGTCATTTAATAATCTTGACAATTCTGGAAAATGCAATGTTGCCAGAAAAGGTATCTTAGGATATTGAGTATGTACAGGAGGAAAGGAACCTTGAGTTTGGCTGGCACCAAGTTGCCAGGAAAAGTTAGGTTGCTGACCAAGGTTCTGGTAAAAACCATGGCCGTGGCCAGCATACAGATACTGCGCTTGTTGAGACATCATCGACTGACTCCCGTAGTAGGACGTTGAGGGATGGGAAGGGATTTCTCCTGATGTTGCATTCCAAAGGTTTTGGAAAGGGTTTCCCCTTGCCGATTCAACGAGCATAGGTGTTGAGCCTTGCCCGGGGTTCCATTGGCCATGCACGGGGTTTCCCCCGGTCGACATCCCTGACGAGGGAATTGATCCCTGCCACGGATTATAGGGTCCTTGAGAAGTGTTTTCCGTCTGTGTTGGATTTTGTGATCCAAAACTAGGGTTACCCCCAGATGAGATGATAGCTGATGAGAATGCATTGTTACCAACTGTGTCGAACAAAGAGAACGACAAAGAACCCACCCGCGTGATGTTGGAAGAAGGTCCTTGATTACCTGCTTCGGACATGTTGTAGTTCATGGTTGGTCAGATGGGTTGCTGAGGAGCACTGCCGAGCGAGGGAGATGATGGAGGTATATGACCCCCATCGTAAGGGAAATCATTATAAGGGGATGAGGTCCCCCCCATGGACCCTTGTAGAGGAGCGTTTGAGCTCCTTTCCCCCAGACCCATGGTTTGTAGGGTGGAGTAGGATTTTGAAACAAGTATATGTAGTAACATAGTCTCACAGTATGAAATCAATGGTTAAGGACATATAAATTACCTTATTTCCATAATATTGAATGCTAGTGTATCACCTATAGTTAAGCTTGGAGTTACACTACTAGTATAAGCTCATATTACTCATAGCACTATGGATCCCATTGATGTAAGTATAATGGTATTGGAGCTATCATTTCCTATTGCCTCTTTTGACATTATTGAGTGACCATATCATCCATGCCCCGCCGATCGGCTTTGGTTTTAAGACAGAATAAGGAAGAGAAGTGGTAGGGCTTGGGCAAGTACGACTGAGGTTGTGTGAAAGTCGTGCATCCCATATGAAAATGGAGGGCCCATCGCAATCTGGGTGAACGGAGTGGTGATCGCCGCCATAGACGAAATTAGACCAATGCCCGAGGTAGAGGCGGTCGAGACCATAGTGATCTGAACCTGTGAGGGTGAGTTAGGAGGTGGAATGCCCCCTGTGGTGACAACCGTTGAGGGAGTATGAGGACTCCTAGACGAAGTAGTAGCGTTTTCTTCCATCGCTATTTGCAAGGCTATCTGACTTTCGTGATGTGTTATCCATGGAGGGACAAACTGAACAATGATAGGCGCTGATAGGTCAGTGATCAGAGGGTTATATAGACAAAGATATTCTGCTGCAAGGTCATAAATGGTTGGTTCCTCCAGATTCAAAAGTTCTCCTCTCAGGGATGGATCGGGTACAGTTTCTTGTTGCCCGATCACCTCAAATGACCCTTGCTGGTCAATTATTCGTCTTAGTGATGGAAGTGGTGGCTCCACTTCAACTGGTGGCAGGCCCAAAAGCCTTTGTGACCGACGAAGATCTTGATCTTCCACTGTGTGAGAAAATCAATGACACACTGTGACTTTTACTAACATTGAAAATCAATGCACACTAGAAAAGTTCGTATGAGATAAAGCAATCAAGCCACTAACTGGTTGGAATAATAGTTACACCAGCCAACACTAGAGCAACTTACTAGTGCAAGTGAAACTTGAATACGGAATCACCCTCCGGGTATACTCTACAAAGCGTGGCCCGATATCTTCCCTATGTACCACAGTATACCCCTGCAGTCACCTGTGTAAGTCACTAAACTAAAAGGAAACTAGGTTGCCAGCGCGCAAACAGTCACCAGGCGGGTACAGTCGACAGTCGGGTGGACCACAATGAGCAGGGTATCAAGCCCAAAACCTATCAAGGGTATCGAAAGAAAGTGTTCTGGAAGACAAATGAGGACCACGAATGGATTCGAGACCCACGAAGCTCCATGGAAAATGTGATCAAAGGAATCCCAAGATAAGCCCTCTATATGCGTTCCCCACTACGCTTGGTCCGACTTTGGAGGGGTTGTCTCTGCTACCTTTCCACACGTGACCTCGTGTTTATCCCCTATGTTAAAGGGGGGTCTTGGATAACTTTCACATTTACTGGACTTTTTGATAATCCCTAGCACAGACTCGTATGTTTGTTTTTTAGCCTTGAAGAGTTTCCTCTCCAACCTAAATCAAGGCTCTAGCCTAGACTAGTTGATGGACCCTACAAACATAAAGTCTAGTAAATTTTAATTAAGCGTTAATTTTAGTGGCTATTCTTAAGTCAAGGGAACGAAAATGAAACCAATGGTGTATTTTAAGAGACGAAAGAGAAGAGCATAAAAATGAAACTGAAAGCAAACTACTTCCTTTTGACAAATAAATATTTGCAAATTTAAACTCTTTAACCAAACTTTTCTTAACTACTTTTTCTAAGATCTTTTAAAAGAAAGACTCAAAACAAGATTTCGCTTGACTACGAGCTACTTAGCGTTCTAAGCTTTCCGTAAAGAACTTAAGAAAACACGCTTCTTCCTGATAAGTAAAGACAACTAACCTAACTACCTACCAAACAAGGAATTGAAATCTTTTTTTTTTTAATTTTAAAATGATTCAAAATAAGAAACTTGAAAATGAATTCTTTTTCTTTTCTTCTAAAGCAAGCAAAAGGGAAAAGTGAAGACAAGATGAGACAAAAAACTAAATTCGGGTCTGCTGTGGCTCGCAAAGAGTCACTAACAATACTAAACAAGATGATCAGAAAGGACTCATAAAACTTGTCTCAAACCCTAACCAAGAAAACATAAGAACTATTGATAAAGAAAAAGCCAACTGATGTCAAACCTAAGCTAAAGACTATAAAAATAGAGACAAGGACTAGATCAAAAAAATACCTGAGACGTATGGCTTCAATCAAGGAAGAGGATGACTTCCTCTTCTTGAAAAATGATTTTCCTGACACATGCACACTACTGACACTTCAACAACCTACGTATGTACGCGGGCTGTCCAAAGGTAGGGTGTGTAGTTACGCGTGCAGACCTACTGCAGGCCGCATACACCTCTGTAAATTCCCTAAAAAGAAATATAATAGTCAATATGACAAGGCATGGAGTACTGGTATGGAAGACTAGAATCCCTTAAAGACACAAAAACTTACAGAAAGCTCAAGAAATAATAAACAAACCAATTAATGACACCCAATAACAAAAATACCCTAAAAAACCCTAGAGGCTCCCTAGTACGGTCGCCAATTCCGCTATAGTTGGAAAACCCCCCTACATACTACAATAGGGTTCTAAAGTGAAGGCAAAGTTAACTCTCTAAAGTCTCCTACTTTTAACAACCATCCCGACAATACTCCACATTCATGCATAAAGTACAAAGTATAGGGATCCGATAGTCTTACCTTAAACTCCACGTTCGGTGTCGATCCCTTTGCGTTTAGTTGTTCCTCGACTGAAAATCTCCTCCCAAGGACGACCTGTATTTACCAAAAGACAAACAAGAAACTACAAACATGCATTCTATATATGAATTAGTGGGTTAGATGTCATAACAAAATGTAAATCAAACATAAAGATTGAACACATCATATGGCGGGACAGACAAAGTACTTCTTTATATTAATCTCACAAATTCACTTACAAAATGAGATCGACGACTGCTCCTCGAACCTGGTCCTGGGCTCCTCTTCACCAATATCCAAATGCTTCCTCGTATCTTTCTCCTCTTCAACTCTCTCTAGGAAATGGATTAGGTTAGTAATGGAGGAAAAAGGCTAGAATAGGGAATTCTTGCTCAAAACTCACATTGTGGATGCAAAATCTTGGGGCAAGGGGGGATAATGAAATGGGCAGAGTTTCACTGCTTTCATTCTTCTTGTAGGAATGAGACCCCAACACCTTATTTTATATGCCAAAAATATAGTTATTCGGTTGGGTGACGGGCTATAGGCGGTCAATTGGTTAGGAAACTACCCAAAAGCCCGTATTCCCTTGCAACTTTTTATTTTTTGCAACTTTTGTGGGTATACACGGGTTGTAATGGTGCAACTAGCATATGTACACGAGATGTAGTGGTGCATCAAGCATACACATGCGGGAAGTAATGGTGAAGGGTGCGTACATCTTCAAAAATCATGTTTTTTAAGAAGAGATTTTAGTGATAGCTTGGCAAAAATAGCAAGTAAGATGTCCTGATGCCAGGGATGCATGTATGGTGCAATTTAAGGTTATAAAACTTGTGAAATTTGATTAGAGTAAAAATTCCCATCATTTCATTGTTGTTTAAAACCAAATTAGAATATTACTTATAAAATATTTTATTTGGAAGGGAACCCATAGAGTCATTATAGACATTAAACCAAATTAAAATATTATGGTTATTAAATATTTTCTTTGGAAGGAAAGCCAGATGATTATGGTAAATGCTAGGGGAAGCTTAAAGAGGAATTGGAACCCGTTGGATCCTAAACACTTCTCTTTAGGCCATTGGGATCCCAAAAAATCATGATATCAATGTTCTAGTGGGACACATGTCCATTCAACTGTGTGTAACAATTGAATGTCAAGAAAATATGATGGGATTCTCTCAAATCTTTTGGGACATGGCTTGCCCCCAAAAATAGTATCATTGCACGATATTTGAGCTTGGTCTTAAACACTAAGGAGAAAGGGTGGAAATATTTATTTGATACCCTTGTAGAGAGACCATGGACTATATCATCTTGGACCTAGACTTGGTTGGGATTAAGCCAAAATATGACGATTTTACATGGAATAAGAATAAGTGGGTATTCTGCACATAGTTGAATGATTGGAATTTCTATAAGACAATGCCTTTTGATGGAATATTGGCAAATACATTGCTCCATTATTTCTGACCATAAGCCTATTTCATTAGTGACGAAGCTTGCTCAGAACCTTGTTCTAGTCCCCCCTAAGTTTCAATCGCCTTTGGATCTCCTCTTGAGGAGGTCTCATTGAGGAGACGTGGAGAATACGAATTAATGGCTCTCCCTCTGTGTGGGAACAACGTGAAAATATTAAAGAGAATCCTTAAGTCATGAGTTTGATACTCATGCCTCAACTTTTTTGATGCTAGGATGCAAATGGAATTAATAGAGAGTGAACCCCAACTATTGAAGCAAGAGGAGGCATCATGGGTGCTCTTGCTCTTACAGTGAAAAGGGAGGAGGAAGATTTATGGAGATTAAAATTCAGGAGCACTTGGTTAAATATTAAAATATGGGGATATCAACATGACGTTCTTCCATAAGAAGGCTTGCACCTACAAGTGCCAAATGCATATCTACACAAATATTTGAAAACATACTTGATTGAGTTAGAAGATGCGAAGATCTCAACACATTGTCACATTGTCATGTATGTAAAGAAAAAAATATAAGCTACAACATATGCAGTAAGAAAATCATACCTGTAGATACCATACTTKTGTGATCAACATTGCATGTAAGGGCACTTGAAGATTGCCAAATATCTGACATTTAATAGTTGATTTATACTCATAGTGACAATTTRTGTGAGAATTGCATGGGGTAGATTGGAAATAGTAAGAGGACTTTTAAATATGGAAGTGTTAAATATGAAATTGTTGAATATTATGAAACTTTGGCTAAAAAAWTATAATTAGTGAATTTTTGAAAAGGATAACATAGTGTAACATTATTCTGAACATACATAAACCCACTATTATTCATCTTGTTTTTTTTTCTTTTCAAATTAAAAGCATGGTATATTTTAAGTTTTCAAACATTGAAGGGTTAAATTGATAATAACCCTTCAAAATGATATATGACATGCCTTTCAAATTTGATCCTTGCCCTCCACTAATGCATCCCACCTTTGCAATTTTGGATATAGGCCAAGTTCAACTAGGATGGAAGAATAGGTGCATGCCATCCACATTTTTTTATCCATATTAACCTAAATGTAGGTTTTTCTTTATTTTCCACCTTAACATAGGTTTTTCTCTATTTTCTACCTCTCTTGTAGTTGATACCTTCAATAGTGCTCTTCCATTAGATATCCTTTCATCCTATAATATTTCCACATTTTATAAATAATATTTCCATTGTGTATAGAGCGACTTTGGTTTCCTAAACTAAATAAACATATGTTTTTTTGTTTTTGTTTTGATATTTCTTTTCATTAGGCCTATTTGATGTCTCATTCGATATATAAATATTCCACCATAAGATATCCTTTAAGAAGTACATTGGCTTTTTTCCCTTGGAAAAAAGCGTAATTTTATTCATCCGAAGAGACAAATTACATTCTGTAGGTGCTTCAAAGGAGCACTACACTGCATGGTGGTGATATATGTTTCAGATTTACTGAAAGAAATTTAAAAAATTACAGATCGCTGATTTCTTGGTCATGTAGTTTGTTCTCAGAGTATTATCATGTTTAAGTACATTGCTGTGCTTCCATTGATGATGTGGAGAATTATTCAAAAAGTGTGTCAGTTATTTCTTGGTCTTTGAAGTGCTTCAAAATAGTATTTCTGCTGCTTGTTTTCAGAAAAAATTAAGGCCTCTGTGAGTCTTGAATTTCATGCTGTGCCTCTTGCTGTAGTGTAGTAGAATCTATAAATGGCCGATGGTAAATTTTTTTTGTATCTCCATTTTTGTGCTCTGTTATGTCCCATTGTCCGAGTGCAAGTTGGAGTCTAGCTTTGGAGAGTGCATATGCTTCTGTATTCCTATTCCTGTAGACATGGGAGATAGTCGTAGAGTCAAAATTTTCTAAAAGATGATAAGTGTCCTCTAGAATGGGGAGGAGAAAAATGTTGTGACATTTTTGAATTTTTCTTGCCCAGTTCACCACAATTTGAGAGTCTCCAAAAATATGAATATGCCGTAGGTCGTTTTCTTTTGTGAAGGCTAGTAGAAGTTTTAAAGTTAATAGTTCGACATGGTTTTTTGTGCCTTGTCCCAGTCCCAGTTTTGTGTGAAAAAAATGGGATATTGAGAGATGTAGAGTGAAACCACCTCTGCAAATGTTGTTCCGTTAGGCTCCATCAAAGTAGGCCCACGACTTTGTATGATCTATTTGTTCTGGAGAATGAGATTTTTGTCCTATTTTAGTAGGATTTTGTGGGAAGTGTGAAAATATAGAAAGGCTTTGTGCTGCGGTTATTTGCGGAACTGTATCTTTTGTTTGGAAGATTGCTGAGTTTCTGACCAGCTAGATTCCCCAAAAAACGATGGGAGGAAGGGCTTTAATTTCTTTGTGCCTGTAATCTTGTATCCAAGATTTCCAAGCTTGTTCTAGAGATGGTCCCTCCCATAAGCAAGGGAGTCTTAGACTGTCTGAAACCTCCTTCCACACTCTTTGAGTGAAAGGGAAAGTAATAAGAAAATGTTGTATTGTTTCAACATTTAAGAGGCATAGTGGACATTTGCTGGGACCTTCAAAATGTCATTTTTGTAGTATTTCCCATGTAGGGATCTTTTGATTTAGAGCTGCCCAAAGGAATAGTTTTTCTTTTTGTGGGCACTTTAATTTCCAGAGGCCCTTCCACCACCAAAAGGGTTGTTGTTGAAAGAGGTCCAGAGAAAGTGCGATGTATCTCAGTTTTGGGGAGTATACACCTGCTGTATCCTTTTGACAAACTAGTTCATCTTCTCTGTCTGAAAGTTCGATGTGCTCAATCTGTAAATATTTGATGTAGTTTTTGTATTGTAGCGCAGGAGCTTCAGAAAGCCCTAGTTCATTCACGTTCTTCCAACCTTGATACCAATGAGTGGTTGTAATGGGGTCAACCAGGTGTAAGAGGAAGAATAGATTTTTCTCATGTAGAGAGTTGATGATTTCAGTGGGGAGGATATGTGTGTTCCCACTTCCTGGACAAGGGTCCACTCCTAAATGAAGATGGTTCCCATGTCCCACTTTCCAGGCAAGACCTTCTCCTATTACTGGGAAACAAGACATGAGGGATTTCCAGAAGATGGATCCTTTGGATGATTTTGCAGGGGATTTGATCCAATATTCTAAGGATCCAGGGACTATATATTTTTGGTGAATAACTGTGGACCAGAGGATTTTTTTGTTGATGAGCCTCCAACCTATTTTAGCATCCAATGATTTTGAGAACATGAAAATGTTTTTGACTCCCCACCCTCCTAGAGCCTTTGGTCTTTCTAGGAGGTCCCATTTTTCTGAGGGTTGTATGGTTTTTTCTCCTGATCCTGACCAGATGAATCGCGAGCAAACTTTTCATATTTTTTCTAGTATTCCTTTAGGGATACAGGCTAGTGACATCCAGTAGACTGGAATGAATTCTAGTATTGATTTTGTTAATGTGAGTCTCCCTTCTCGGGAAATCCACATAAAGCTCCATCCAGATAATCTTTTCTCTAGTTTTGTGATGAGCTATTTCCAGTCTTTTTTGAGATAGTTGTTTGGTTTTAGTTGAAAACCAAGGTATTTTAATCCAGCTGAGAATTCCAGGGGGGTGAAAGGGAAGAGTATTTTATACAATTCTTCTTCCTCTCTTCCCAATTCTGTGAAGGATAGGGTTGATTTTTGAATGTTTTTTTGCATTCCTATTGTTGATAAGAAGAGTGTAAGTATGTTGGAAAGTACTTCAACATCCTGACTAAAGCCACTGCAGAAAATGAGAATGTCATATACGAAGAGTAGATGAGTAATTATTTGGGCGGGGGTAATATATATTCCAAGGAACACCCCGGAACTGACAACATTTAAAATTGCCCTGCTTAAACCTTCTACCACCAAAAGGAAGAGTAAGGGGGAAAGGGGGCATCCTTGGCATAATCCTTTTTCTGAGATGAAGAAAGGGGAGGAAACTCCATTTATAAGGACCACAAAGGAAACTGAAGAAATGTAGGCCATGATCCATTTGATGAAGGGTACATCGAAGCCGATATGGGTGAGGAGTAGTCTGATGTATGACCAATTAACTCTGTCAAAGGCCTTGGAGAGGTCGATTTTTAGGATTGTACCCTTTTCTTTTTTTGTTTTCAGTCTGTGTAATCCTTCTTGTGCTACTCGTATGACTTCATGGATTTGTTTTCCTTCTAGGAAACCAAATTGTTCTTTTGAGATTGACTTGGAGAGGATTGGTTTCAGCCTTCGTGCAACGATCTTTGCAATGATTTTGTAGATACAACTGCAAAGAGAGATGGGATGAAATCCATCAATGGAGAGTGGCTCATTTACCTTTGGGATGAGTGCTATGAAAATGGAATTGAGTGGGCTGTGTATCCTTCCATTTTGTCTAGATTCTTCTACTACTTTGAGAATGTCTTTTCCGATTAGTTTGAAGAAGCTCAGGAAGAATTCTATGTTCCACCCATCTGGTCTCGGGATTTTTTCCTTTTGAAAACTTTGCATTGTATCTTTGAGTTCTGATTGTGTGACTTTTACAAAAATATTTTGATTGTTCTACTCATCGACAAAAGAGGGAAAGTATAGAGACAATTTTATTATGTCAGCTAGATTTGTTGTTCTGTCTCCTTTGAATAGTGTTTGGAAGTGATTTTCCCCCATATTTGCTAGTCCTTCAAAGGAGGTGAGAGGTCTGTCTTCCTGATCCTTTAGGCTCCAAATAGTATTTGTTGCTTTCCTTCCCTTTGCAAAGGCATGGAAGAATTTTGTGTTTTCATCCCCATTTTCTAGCCAGACTGCCCTGTGTTTTAGTCTCTAGGTTGCTTCCTTGTCAGCCAGGAGTTTCCTTCTTTTTGCTTCTAGGGTTTTGAACTCATCTTGGGAGGAGGATGATGAGAAGGCTGAGTTGATATTTTGATAGAAATGATGCAGTTGAACTTCAATGTTTTTTAATTCCAGTTCTTCTTTCTCTCGTTTTGTTTTTGCCCAAGGGATGACCAATTTCTTTATCCATTTTGGATTGTCCATGAATTGTATGGTTGTTGGGATTCCTTTTGAATCTTGTAGGGGGATCCAGTTGTCTTTGACCAATTTTTGGAAACTGTCGTCTTTGAGCCACACTGAATTGAATTTAAACGGAGCTGCCGAATTCTTTGGTCCAGTGTCGAGATAGAGCCAAACTGAAGAGTGGGCCGATTAACCCCCACTTCCTATCCATTGTCAAAACTGGAGAGGGAGAAGGGAGAGTGCTTCTGTGATTAGAAACCAGTCTAATATTTTTGCAACCTGTGCATCCCCTGTTCTTAAGTTTCTCCAGGTAGGGAGCAATTTGGTTGGCTCAATGTCAATGAATCCATTTGAATTCAGAAGGTGGATGAAGAAAGATGATAGTGGATTCGGGTGGGCTGAGGGGCCCCAACTTTCAACTTCTCCTATGGAGAAGTTGATATCTCCTCCAATGATGAGATTTTTGGCCCTTATGAGATCTTTTTTGAAGAGGGTGTTCCAAAACTGTGTTCGGTTTGAATTAGGCCCGTAAATGTTTAGAAGCTTGAACGTCTTTCCTAGTCCTTTGGCTATTACCTCAACTCCTAGGAAGGAATCATAAGCTGATGAGTTTAGGAGTTTTATTTTCTTTTGATTCCAGCCTATGACGAGGCCTCCTGATCTTCCAATCACGTCCATGCCTAGAAAATCCCATCCTGGGAAAAGTTTTAGGAGGGCTTGGGTTACCGAGCATTCATCTGCAAGAGTCTCCTAGAGAAAAAAAACATCAGGTTGGTGTGATATCACCAACCTCTTTAGAGCGGATTTTTTTGAAGGGCTCGCTAAACCCTAACAGTTGTAGGAGAGTAGCTTCATGGGGGAACCCCTATCGGGGATTTTCTTGCTCTAAGGGTCCCAAGGAAGGATTTTTGTCGGCTAGAGGCCGTGTCAAGCAGTGCTTGCGATTGTGCTAGGGAGAGGTGGGAGGGTCAACCTCTGCCTTTTTTTGGTTTTTAGCGTTTTGGAGAGGGACCAAGGCCTTTGTGATCTGTGGTGGAGACCAAAACCGAGTGGTTGCAGAGATGATAGCGAATAACAAATTTCTCAGAGCCGTCGATGGA
>ML779857.1:38099-54304 GCA_009831015.1 Picea engelmannii
AATGAATTTTATGAAATATACCGTGGGGAGAGATCAAATGTTGATGTTAAGTTTCAAAAGCAATGTTTCATGGAAATAGGATTCCCACTTGATGATGAAAATACAAAAGAAAAAAATCCCAAAGGAAGTGATATATTTAGAGCCGTGTATAACTATTTTCAATTGGGATTTAGAACTAGACATATATGGGATTTGATAAATGAGATATTCACCATATGGGAAAATATTAGTAAAACAAATTAGAGAGTTAAGAAGGCTAAACCATTTATATGTGGCACAAGTAAGACATGTCCTGACATAAAAAATCTTCCTTATGATTTGACTATAACACTTTGGAGATCAATACAAGGAGTGAAGGATGATAAACTTATCGTAACTATATTATCATGTGTTAGGTAGGGAGAATTGTCAATGGAAGAAATGTGTGATGAATTTAAAAAGTATGTCTGTTGAGTTATTTTTATTTATGTTAGGACTGTAAGATATCTATCTATCTATCTATCTATCTATCTATCTATCTATCTATCTATATATATATATATATATATATTTATTTTTTTTCAGTTTAACATTATTTTTGTTTTATTTAGTCACAAGGTGTATATGAAAATACAAGAGGAAATGGTCAAGATGTTGAATGAAGAAAGTTGGGATTATGTTAAACTTGACTATCTATATTCAAGCTCTTCAACAGTATTGAAACAATTTTTTGTTGCATTCAAAAACTTATGTTGATTTGTTACATTCATATTATTCATTTGTAAGTTAATTTATTTATATTTTAATAGTTATAGATATATAACTATATGCTTGTTTGTTTCATCAAAGATGCCAAAGAAGAATGCAGATGGAGTACCTGAAACTTTCAAAAATTTTATTCAAAAAGCCAAGTTTGAAAGAGAAAGAAGGAGACGTGTTGAAAATGTTCAACTTGATGACACCCTTGATCACTACATTTGGAATGGGCTCGACACTGTTCAATATAAAATGATATTAGGTGATTGTGAAAAACTTGCAAATATTGTTCCTAAAAAAGAAACTCCCTAGTTATTGTGGATATCCCTCATGGTTATAATATCCAAAACATTGGATATGATATTGAGCGTTATACTTACCAAGCTTTCGGTAAAGTAGTTATGGGATTTACATAAGTTACAACATCACCATTTTGGAGATTTCTAGTATTTCATTCATACACACAACAAGGATTATTACAATCAAGCTTCAAGGGGAAAGAAAGACAAGGATGTCATTTATTTGGTCAGATATTGAAAGTGTATGTTTAGCAATTAAGATTAGAGAACAATTTTATTAATTCACAAGTTAATTGAATTTGCAATTATTTATGTTACAGGCACAAGCCTAATATTCAGAGCTCCAAGAAAGAAGCATTTAAACGTGATTTTGAGAGTATACATCTTGCATCCTGGAAAAAATATGATTCTTATATTTCTATTCTTGCCAATGCAAATGACAGAGAGACTCCTAGTAGTATATTGGTATACAATGTTGTGGTTAGAAATATAACATATGAGGAAATTTTTTTGAAAGGAGAGATGGTTAATATTTATCAAAAACCACAAGCATTAATTAATTATCTTATAGATAAATTTTCAAATGAAGGAGATTGGGTTTTGGATTTTTTCTCGAGTTCAAGTAAGATTATGATCTAATATTTATGAAATCATACTTCAATCTTATGTTATTTTTAATTTGTTTTTTTTTATAGTATCTAACTTCATTATTTATTTTGTAATTGGTGATTAGGTACAACATTAGCATGTTTCCTACAGAAAGGAAGGAAATTACATAGCCATTGAAAGTGACCCAATGCAGTGCAATTTTATTCAACAAAGAATTAATGCTATTCCATCTCTTCTAGATGAAATGCAAGATTTTGGCTTGAGGAAAGGAGATTTTAGTGAATCAAAGGTGGCAAAATTGTCAAAGGAACCTCAAGTACCATTAGGAGGAATGATTGGAAAGGATCACTTTGGAGAACTTGCAGATATCAAAGAACCAATGGAAGAAAAAAATGACACAATGGAAGCACAAAATGACGTCGAAGAAGAGGATAATGTGTTTGTTGAGAATGATGAATTTGGGATATATGATATTGTTGATTAGTTTAAAGATTCCTTTGAAGACGATGCTCAATTTTGCAATTTTTTGTTGATTTACAACTGTAATGATTTCACTTTCATATTTAAAATAAGAATAAATATGTATCTATTATTGTTTTGCGATGAATGTTTTTTATTTTATTTATTTATTTATTTATTTTTATTTTTTATTTGTATGTGAATCACTATACATTGGAAATTTTTATTAAATGTTGTCATTTTTTCCTTCAAATGTATAAAAATATGAAAGAAAATGATAATTTTTTATAAAATTTAGACCTTTTTTTGTTCAATTATGTCCATAAAAATGCTTTATTTGACATGTTAGTTTAAGGAATATGTACCAAAATGTATAGGTTTTTTATTATATATGGCTATAAAATGTGTATTTTTTTGCTAAATATTAAAAAATAGTGTTATTTAACTACAATTTTTTTTTCGATTTATTGAAGTAAAGGTAAACAATGTGTTAAAAATGATGTTTTTCACTATATTTTAAAGGTATGAAACAATAAATTAATTAAGGAGACAAAATTATATGAAAAATCATAAGTTCAAAAAAGTAAAAAATATTTTTTAAGATTGAAAGAAGCATGAAAAAATGACTAAAAATATCGTTGAATAAAAACAAATATTTAGAAAAAATAGAAAATAGATGAAAAATAAGCATTTAAAAAAATAATGTGGAAACATTGTGGATCGAAAAATTTAAAATATCGAAAACCACCTAAAAACGAAGGGGGGGTGCTACCGTTAGCACCATTTTTAAAAATGGGGTAAAAATTGGACCTCCCAAAAAAACGAGAACTCTGTAGAGTTCTCGTTAAGTTGGTAACTATGTTTTTTGTTCATGTGGTTGAAAATATTTGCTTTTTGATGGGAATTGGATTGTAGTGTTGCCTAATCCAAAGTAGGATTTATAGTGAAAGGAACCTTGCAAGCAGTCTCGAGGCTATGTTCAAACATGTTTCTTATCTACTAGACTTATCTTTGTTGGAAGACCTTCAGAGAAGTCCATATCTACACATATCTGGGCGTAGCTAGCGATAGATGTGGGAATATCTAGCGATATGAAAAAAAATCTTTGGAGTAGTGCATCTCTTCATATATGTGTGCATAGTTTGTTTTTACAAAAACAAAAGGCAAAATTTATATTTATAGGGTGCGACCGAGGTCACTAATGTACAAAAAAGGGGGGGTGGGATTATGACCCAGTGCCCAGATTACAAGATCTTTCTATGCTAAGAAAATGCTTATTTAATTACTAACTTATCTACTTCTTGCAGTCTTCGAGAGGCATTGCCACTTTTACAAAAAAATTCTAAAATCCGTGCTTACTTCTTCTGTCCCTCTGTGGGGGACTATGGGATTTCTCCTGTGGGCGGTTCCAGTGCCACGTTCAAGTCAGGAAGCACCGGAGCTGCTCTGGTCCCTCCAGCTTCACCTGCTATGCTGCTGCTATGTCCTTCAACATCTTGTGCTATGTTTTCCTTGTCTTTCTCAAGCCTTTCGCCTTGTCTCCTTAAGAACTCCACTTCATCCTGTAGTTGACTGATCATTGCGCGATAGCTTGAAAGTGTTTCCAGAGTGAAATTGAGAGTGGCGCTATGGGAGTCAAGGCACATTTCTAATTGTTGGGTGGTGTGGAAGTTTTCATCCACCATTTCCTCCTCATGTTCCATTCTTCCTGTATCCGTGCTGTGCCTTACCTGACCTGGCTAATAAACTGTGGCCGACTGGTTCAGGTGCCTTTTCATTTCCCTGTACTTCTGGGTATTTCGTCGAAGATATCTCAGATGAATACTGTTATGTGATGAGGCCATTTATTTGTATTGATCTTCCCTCCTTAATCGTTGTAGTCTACCCTAAATTAGGTAGGCCGATCTGCTCCTGTAACTTGTTGCATTTGGTGCAAATATTTTCCTCCTTATGAATTTTATAAAGAGGATCAGGTTCAGATTAACTTGTGGTTCCGATGTGACATCCTTCCATGATATTAGATTGTGACTGCTCTGTATTTTGAGCTGATGCCTGGTTTTAATTCACATTCCATGAGTCCTCAACTCAAACGTGTTTCCTTTCATTTGCGTGAGTGGAAATGATGAGAGAATGAAGGGAATAATGGAATGACGCTGCTCTGATGCATTTTATGGCAGGCTCCCACACCAGATAGTCCTGTTGTTTTGTGTGTGTATCATATCCATCTTATTCCTAGTACCTTCCTTTCTAAAATCCGATTTTCCATCGTACTTTGCATTCCCATGAATTTCGGGGAGCGTTCCATATTGGCTGCTGTTTTGGAATGCACTGTTGTCGTGCCTACTGGACGTGTTCTCTTTTTTGGTGAGATGGAACATTTGTTAAGGGGGAACTAGATGAGTGTTTATCCCATTGATAAACAAATTACCTTTCCCTTTTCCGATTACATTATTGGCCTGTTCATCAACGATTCCATTGTTGTGTCGATGGGTGTGGAGGAATACTATATTCATTTCTTTGATAGTGTTTTTGATCCGTGCTATGATCCTTTGGAGAACAGAGTTTTTCAGAGCGGTATTCTTGAAAAAATGTCTGATAATTGTTTTAGAGTCTCCTATCACTGTTAGCTGGTTGATGTGACGTTCCTTTGCAATTTGGATACCTTTGAGAAGTGCGTAGGCCTCTGCAACATTGTTTGAAACAATGCCGAGATTCCAAGAGTACGTGTCCATCAGCTGGCCTCTAGCATTGCAAATGACACCTCCCGCTCCTCCCTCCCTTGGGTTCCCTTTAAAGGCACCATCAAAGATTAGAACATGTTTTTTGTTTGAATTTAACCAGTTAATAAACTCTTGGTATGTGTACTGAAGATGCCAGCATGGGGTCTGGTTTGTTTTGCAATCTCCACTATTATCTCGAATGTTGAACTTGTTGATCCAAGCTTCTTCCTCTTTTCTCATTTTTGCTCCTTCCTTGATATTCAAATTTTTTCTTGATATATATTCGCTGATCTGGCTGATGGCACTCATCGCTACTACTTGGGGGGTGATGGTCTTTTCTTTGAAGATTTTTTTGTTCCTTGTTAGCCAAATCTGCCAACACACAAATTTTATTGAGGCCTTCCACACCATACTGAACTTCTATTTTCCTTTGAGCGACCCTTTATACTGCTTTTCCCATTTGCCTAACAGGCTTTTGGTATTTTTGGGATTGGCCACATTGGGGGCTAATTCCTTATACATGCAATTCATCACCTGCCTTGTAAAATTACAATTCAGGAAGAGATGTTCAGAGTTTTCAAGGTTGCTGTTGCATAGTGAACACTTGAACGGTCCCAAGAAACCTCGTTTATTTAGATTATCCCCTGTTAGGATTTTATTGTGGGCCAACTGCCAACAAAAGATGTTAATTTTTGGGGGACTGTTTGGGTTCCAAATTTCTCTCCAGATGGCTGACTTGGGGGGGGGGGGATGTCGTTGTCTTCAAGAAGCTGCTTGCACCCTGATTTTACTATATACCCCTCTTTCCCCCATCTTCTTTCATCTGCTTTGTTTAGGTGGACAGGAGCAGAGCAAGAGATTCTTTGAAGGAGTTGTTTGACATATTCTGTCATTTGGGGAGGGACTTCCCCTAGATTCCATCTTTCCCAGTTACCAATTGAATCCCAATTTGAAATGTCATATAATGTTTCCTTTCCTTCCGTGGTTAGCCAATGTTTAAGATGGGTAAAGGAGGGGATTTTTGAAAGAATTCCACTTTCTAAATAGTTGTCCTCCCATATCTTGTTTTTTTTCCCATTGCCTGGATCCCAATTCAATCAGGTTTGGATTAGAGGTATTGACGCCCTGACGAGCTTCCAGATGGGCGACCCCATTTTCCCCTGGTCTATTCCATCCACACACCTGTTTCTGTTTGTACTCATATATTTGATGCAAAGCGCTTTCTTCCACCACTCTTTGCCCCCTATAATTATCCTCCAGATTACTTTTGCTCCTAGTTCTAGGTTGACCTTTCCTGGGTCTCTTATTCCTAGCCCCCCATTTTCTTTGGGAGTGTAGGTGATTTCCCATTTTACCACGTGGAACTTTTTCTCGCTGTATTTTCCTCCCTACCAAAGGATTTTCCTAGTAATTTTGGCCAGCACTCTTTTTATTCCAGCCGGAGCATGGAGGGAAGAGAATTGGAATATTGGGAGGGAAGAGAGGACTGATTTTATTAAGACCACCCTTCTTGCTAGATTCAGCCATGTGGCTCCCCATATTTCAAATTGATCCTTTAAATTTTGGATGATACTTCACCATGCTTCCCCAGGCAGTGCCTTTAAGATTATTGGTGTCCCTAGATACTTGAAGTATTTCCACTCCGTTGTAAAAGGGAATTGGAGAATTTGTGCTATTCTTGCCATGGTTCCAACTTGTACATTCCAAGCGAAGATCTGACTTTTGTGCTTACTGATGAGGCCTCCTGAGGCTAATTCATACTGATCTAGAACGATTTTAAATATCTGTGCCATCACCTGAGAGGCTCCCTCAAGAAGGAGTGTATCATCAATGAATTGAGAATTGTTGATTCTTTTGACACCCCTCGTGATTTTTAGCCCTGGGATATTTTTGGAGATACTTTCTTGTCATAGCCTTCTATTTAGAGTCTCTGCCATGATGAAATAGAGCAGAGGGGATAGAGAGCAACCTTGTCTTAGTCCTCGTGTGGCTTGAAGGAAGGGAGCTGGGTGACCATTAATCAAGGGGGCAATCCAGGGATTAGAGATGCAAGTAGTGATCCAGGGAATGAAGGAGTTTTGGAAGCCAAATTTTCTTAGGACTTCGTAAAGAAATTCATGATTTACTCTGTCAAAGGCATTCTCCATGTCAATATTAATTATCATTCCCTTCTCTTTGTTTGTCACACTAGTATGAATCTCTTCTTGAACCAGGATTATATTGTCCCAAATTTTCCTATTAGACACAAAACCCCCTTGATTGGGGAGGATGATTCCGGGGAGAAGAGGCTTTAGCCTGAAAGCTATAATTTTTGCAAGGAGTTTGTAGGAAGCGTTACAGAGGAATATGGGGTGGAAACGATCAAAGATATTCACATTTTTATCCTTGGGGATCAGCGCCAGGAAGGAGGAGTTCATGGCTCCCCCAATCTTGCAATTTTCCAGGGCATAATTAATCATTAAGAGCATATCTTTTTTGGCAATTTACCAGCACTGGTGATAGAAATGGAAAATGAACCCATCATGTTTGGGTGCTTTTTCTGGGTCAAAGTGGAAGACTACTTCTCTGACTTCTTCTTCTGTAATTTTATTTATCAGGTCTTGGTTGTCCTAATCTGTTATTATTCAGGGGATGTGTTCCCTAAAATTTATCCTTTGCGCTTTGTTGTATTCACCATGTTGGGTGTAGAGTGTCTTGAAATGGGAGGTTGCCTCAGTTTTTATATCTTTGAAAGAGTTTATTATTTCCCCAGAGGATATTTTAATTTCATCTATAGAGTTTCTATGCTGTCTAGATTTAGCTTGTTTACAGAAGAAGGAAGTGTTTTTATCCCCTGCCTTGAGCCACAAGGCTCTGGGTTTCATCCTCCATTATCTTTCTTCGTTGTGTAGTGCCTTTAGATACTTTTGGAAGTGATTTTGCTCCTAATCTAGGTGTTCCAGAGTCACTTCCTTTTCTTCCATTTCCATATGAATCTCTTCTAACTTTTGTTTGTGCTGCTGCACCTCATCCTTTGTGCTGAGAAAAGATTCCTTTGCCCAGGCTTTGAGAGCTTGTTTTGTTTTTTTGAGTTTTTGTTCCCAGATATACACTGGGGTTCCATTTATCTAGGTGGACTAGGTTGAGGAGATAAGGGGGAGGAAGTCCAGGGAATCCATCCAGAGAGGATTGAATTTAAAAGGGATGGGACCAAAGTTCAATTCCTTAGTTAAGGTGAGGGTTATAGGCCGATGATCTAAAATCCCCCAAGGAATTATTTTAGAGATTATATCCAACAAAAGGAGGATAAGGGGGCTATGGATTAGGAAAAAGTCCAGCCTAGCAGATATGTGACCCACCCCAGTCCTTTTGTTTCTCCAAGTCAGTGATTAGGTCTTCCATATTTTCCCGAAACTGGTCTCTTACAATGGAACCCCCCTTTTTCTCCCCTTGATGCAGTGTTGTATTGAAGTCTCCAACTATAATACAATTTTCTTGGGCATCTATGTCTTTCAGTTTCGACATAGTTTCCCAACATTATTTTTTTCCCTTATATTATTTGGCATGTAAACGTTGCAAAAAGGAAAGGTAATACCTGATTGTAGATGATTTAGCTTGACCATCGTCCAGTGGTTAGTAACCTCTCTTTGTTCCTCCTTGAATATTTGGGTGCTCTAGGCTGTGCAACTTCCTCTTGAGGTTCCTCTCGTACTTATTTCCACACCTTCACTGGGGTTCTAGAGTTGTTTGATTTCTCCGAGGACTTCATCGTCCTTGAGTTTCATCTCCTGAATTAAGAGAATTTGGGGTTTTTCAGTTTTGATCAGCTTGCACAGTGCTTCTTTATTTTCCGCTTGGCCCAGTCCTCTACAATTCCAGGAGACAACCTTCATTACTTACTGTTGTGCTTGGACCCTCCTTTTGAGGGGTGTATCTGTCCCTTTGTTAGGTGAGATTTCCCATTTTTCTCTTATATTCGAAAGATTTATTCCAGCGTAGGTTGAGTACCTAGATCCTTATCTTGTGTGGTTTCTTTCTCTCTTTTGGCCTTGTTTGTTTTCCTACCAACTTTAGTAGTTGGGGCCATTTTGGGGATTTCAATTTCTATTTCTTCTCCGGATTCCTCTTGACTTTAATCTTCCTGCTCTGGATGAGAATCTGATAGCCATGGATCTTGATCTTCTACCGGGTTTTATTTGCACGCATCCAGTTCCTTAGGGTTTCCCTCCATATTTTCCTTTGTCTTCGTCTATTCTGGATCCTGGCTTTCCAGGGTTTCGTATTTATTCTTGCTTCTTTCGGCTTCATCATCTATCTGGATTGTTTCCTTCCATTTTATTGGAGATGGGCATGCATTGTTGCTTTTTCGATCCGGTTGCATATTCTCTATTTTGTTCACCATTTTTTTCCATTTTGCTTGTTGCCATTGTTCTGATGCTTTGTTTTTAGGATTTTCCTGAGTCGATTTGGGGCAGTTTTTTACAAAATGACCATACTCATGACAATATTTACATTTGAAAGGGAGTTGTTCATAGTCCACCATCTGAGTGTAGGTCCATCCATATAGAATTAGTTGTATCACTTCCGACAATCCTTTTTCTAGATCTACTTCCATGCATAACCTTGCACAAGATTGTAATCCCTCTCATGGTTCAACTCAACCAATGAACCTGCCCAGGGCGTTTCCTATGTTTTTGATAGTTTCGTCATTCCAGCAGTGTAGGGGTAGAAATGGGAGTCGAAACCATACTAGAACAGTTGAGGGGATGTCGTTCCCAGGTGTTAGGGTCCTAACCCGCACATAGGTAGAACAATATATTCAGATGTAATAAAGGTCAATATTAATAAGGCTTTTCAATAAAATAGAATAAGGCGGATGTAAGAAGACCTGATAGAAGCTTCTGCTTCTAGAAGGATCTTTCTCTAGATGCTTCTTTTTGGTATAAATAGGAGTCGAGGGTATGAGAACCCTAGCTTGGATATTATTGTAATAGAGCTCTGCTCAACTGGAGGTTGCCCCCTCAAAGAGGCCTGTGAACATTGATTTTAGATTCAAAGTGCTATTTCTGTTGTTATTCTTATATCATTTCAGTGTTATTGTGGTGAATGTTCTGGTTATATTGCTGTTATTATACCATTACTAGCATTTTTATTTCTGTTCTGCATACATTTTTTATTTGGTATATTACAAGTGGAATCAGAGCACTTTCCTCGGCAGAAAGTGTGGGTTAAATTTTTTTTCAGGGTAGAGACGTATTCCGACGTCTTTAAGCCACAGAGATATGTCGTTACGCACATAAAACCGCGGTTGAGGGATTCATACACACATGAAATACAAGTGGTACTTAAGCACACATCTGTTGTCCACCCTTGTAACCCCTGTTGGTATCCCTTCGAGTGGTAGCGCATCAGACAACACCTGTGTACAAATCAACCTAGATTACCTGAAGCCCTCTTTAGATAAACCGATCAGCTGCCTGACTACTATAGTGTCACTGAGAACAACACTCGGGAAGATACTCTCTAGTACTTGGGTAGTCGGGTAGTATGACTAAGGGTACAGTCTATCCTCCTTAGTTAGTGCTCTGAGATATTGGGACAAGTACTACTATTCGACCCTGCACGTATATCAGAGAGCTATAGCACAGGGCAAACCCTTGTCTGTAGAACCCTTGAATACCTAACCCTTGTGGACAAAAACATAAACAAATTAAAACAAACAAGATCTATTGCCACGCAACTGTGTTCGGGTTGCCAAGCAAATACACATTTCTTTCCGGTTAAGCATTTGGGCATTTCCTCTCTGCAGTATTCTTCAGACCGGAGTTATAAACTCCGTAAAAAAAAAAAAAAAAGTCTGGAATTTTTTTCACCATTATTTTAGACCTATTCCATTGGATTCATCTCTTCGCCCTTATCACATTCATCCATATCATTTTTTTGGAAAAATTGTTTTACCCCACCCGCCCCTTTTCAGTTCCCCCATCCTAATGGCCCATACTCGTAGCCAAGACTTGGAAGCTCGCTTCAACACCTTGCAATCTGGTCTCATTGAGACCCAACAAGAAGTGAAACAACTCAGTGCCCATGTCGCCACCATCAATACAACCATGCAATCCTCAATGGGCGAAATCAAACAAGACCTCACCACCCAACTTGAATCAGTCTTTTTGGTACTTTGCACCAAACTGCATATCCCTACAGATAACCCTTCCTCTTCCTCACCCCCACATACCGAAGGTGACCATTCCTCTCATTCCCATACCTTGCAAAACCATCACTTTCAATGTGACCTATACCTTCCATGGGTGGATGTGACCAAATTTGATGGCTCAGACCCCACTGGTTGGGTAACCCAAATGGAACATTACTTCTCTTTATACAACATTACAGATGACTTGGCCAAACTCCGGTATGGTGTTCTCCATCTAGATCAAGAACGTTGGCAATGGTGGAAATAGAGAAAAAATTCTCGTCAAGGGTATATTGCTTGGACATAATTTGTGGCAGACCTTTATGAACGCTTTGACACTGACACCAACCATTTGGGTTGTTTGACAAAGCTGAAACAATTAGGAACAGTGGAAGACTTTATATCTGCCTTTGAGCGCCTGTCTTTTAGAACAGAGGGCATGTCTGATGCCTTTTTCCAAGAGTGTTTTATCATCGGCCTCAAGGATGAAATTCGGGCCCATGTCCTCATGGCTTGGCCTAAGAGTTGGGTGGAGGCTACCAAAAGAGCTAAAGAATCACAACAAGTTGTATCTTCTCAAAACCACAAACCCTCCTTCATCCCTCACCCTAAACCAGTAAGTCCCACTACTCCCTCTGCTCCACTAAAGATCCAAAAATTGACTTGCGCTGAAATGGATGAACGCCAACTCAAAGGCCTTTGTTATAACTGTGATGAAAAATATTTCCCGGGCCACAAGTGTAAAGAAAAAAATCTTTTTATGGCCATCTTTGAGGAGATTTCAGAAGAAGATGAAGAAACTCCCTCTATGTCTGAATCACCCGAATCCACTGACATAACCCCTCCCTCAGACCCTCCCGAAGTAGAACCAGTCATTTCCCTCAATGCTCTCACTGGCTTCTCCGCTCCCCAAACCCTCAATCTAATCGGTTACATCAAGCTTCAATAGGTCATCATTCTGGTTGATAGTGGCAGTACCCATAATTTTATTCATCGCCGCATTGCCCAAGAAAATCATTGCTACATCCATGCCGTCAATAATTTCCAAATCATGATTGCCAGTGGTGGTTCCATGAAATGTGGAGGGCATTGTGAAAATGTGCATCTCCAAATTGGTTACTACCACCTGAATTCCCATATGTTTTCTATTGACATGGGAGGTTGTGACATTGTGCTGGGTGCAGTCTGGCTAAGGACTTTGGGTCCCATTCTCATGGATTTTAAAGACTTAACCATGCAATTTGACCAGGAGGGACACCAATATAAGTTCCAAGGCATCACCACTGGTTCACCTGAGATCATTAGTTCCCATCGAATGGAAAAGCTGTTAAAAAGGGGTCATTCTGGTGTTATCGCCCAACTCCATGCCATACAAGCAATCAAGACACCCTCCGTACCGCAAGACCTCTAAGCCATCCTTTCTAAACATCAATTGGTATTTTCCACTCCCCAAGGCCTCCCTCCTTCTCGTGGTGTTCATGATCATTCCATTCCCCTTGTACCAGGAAGCCTTCCTCCCAATATCCGTTCGTATCGTCACCCCTTTTCCCAAAAAAATGAAATTGAGAAAATGGTCCAGGAACTCCTTAATGCAGGTGTTATCCGCCCTAGTACGAGCGCCTATTCGTCTCCTGTGGTCATGGTCCTGAAGAAACAAGTTTCTTGGCGAATGTGTCTTGACTTCCGTGCCCTCAAAAAACTTACCATCAAAGACAAATTCCCCATTCCTATCATTGAGGACCTCCTGGATGAATTGAGTGGCACCCAATTCTTCACTAAACTAGATCTTCATTCGAGCTACCACCAGATACGTATGAAAGAGGCAGATATTCCAAAGACTACCTTTAGAACTCATGAGGGCCACTATGAGTTTTTGGTCATGCTCTTTGGCTTGTGTAATGCCCCCTCCACCTTCCAAAGCCTCATGAATCATGTCTTCCATCCTTTTCTCCACCATTTTTTCTTAGTTTTCTTTGATGATATCCTCATCTATAGAAAAACCTGGACATACCATCTTGGTCATGTGGATCGAGTTCTCCATCTACTCTCTCAACACCAACTTTTCCTGAAACAGTCTAAATGTGCTTTTGGCACCTCAGAAGTAGAATACTTGGGTCATCTGGTTGGAAAAGATGGCATCAGGGTGGATCCTAAAAATATTGAATCTATGCAATACTAGCCTCACTCAAAGACTCTTAAGAGTTTACATGGATTTCTAGGTTTAATAGGATATTATCACAAGTTTGTTAAGAATTATGGGAAGATTGCAACACCTCTCACTGCTCTCCTAAAAAAGAAATCTTTCACTTGGACTCCAGCCGCTGCTCAAGCTTTTCAAACCTTGAATATGGCCATGTGCACCACTCCAGTCCTCACCCTTCCCGATTTCACAAAGACCTTTGTGTTGGAATGTGATGCCTCAGGGAAAGGAATTGGTGCTGTCCTTATGCAAGAGGGTTGACCTTTGGCCTTTACTAGCAAGCAACTATCTGAAATAAATCTGGGCAAATCCATCTATGGAAAGGAAATGTTGGCTATTCTGCATGCCTTGGATCTGTGGAGTCCTTATCTATTGGGGCAATGGTTCCAAATTAAGACATACCATCAAAGCCTCAAGTATTTTCTGGAACAACACATTTCCTCCCTAGAACAACAAAAATGGGTGACTAAACTCTTTGGATATGATTATGAGATCATTTATAAGAAAGGAAAATACATTGTGGTTGCGGATGCACCTTCCCGAAAATATGAAGATGAAGGATCCCTTTTTTCTCTTTCATTCATTGTACCAGATTAGCTCCAAGCCGTTCACCGGGAATGGATACAAGATCCCAAAAGTTCGCAGTTGATCCAACAATTACAGTCCAATGATCCAAATTCCTTAGGGTACTCTTGGCTCCATGAGGAACTTCGATACAAATACCATTTGTATTTAAGTAAACAATCAAATCTTAAATCCATGGTACTTTCTAAGATTCATGCTACACCCACAGCAGGGCACTCTGGGTTCACCAAAACCTATGACAGGGTCAAATGTTTCTTTTTTTGGGATGGTATGAAACAAGACATTTGTAATTTTGTAGCTGAATGTGATGTGTGTCAACACAACAAGGGAGAAATAGTCAAATCGCCGGGCACACTACAACCGCTCCTGATTCCACCTGCTATTTGGAAGGATATCTCTATGGATTTTATTACCGGCTTACCCAAATCGGGAAATAAATCCTTCATCATGGTGGTTGTTGATCGCCTTTCCAAGTATGCTCATTTTTTCACCCTTCAACACCCGTTTACAACATCCATGGTGGCTCAAATATTCATGGATTAGGTCTTCAAGCTTCATGGCATGTCGCACTCTATTGTTTCTGATCGCGACCCAACTTTCACAAGCAATTTTTGGCAAGAACTATTCAAGATACAAGGAACATAATTGCATCTCAACACAACTTATCATCCCTAGACTGATGGCCAAACGAAAGTTGTCAACAAGTGTTTGGAAACATATTTGAGGTGTTTTGCCTCAGAAAAGAAAAGTCAGTGGGTTCAATGGTTACCCCTATCTGAATGGTGGTACAACACTTCATACCATACAACTACACTCATGACTCCTTTTGCAGTGGTATATGGACAGAAGCCACCTTTAGTTCTCTCATACTTACTGGGTGCCTCGAAGGTCCAGGCGGTTGACCTAACACTTATAGCTCGAGAGGCCATTCTTCGTACCGTCAAAGAGAATTTGGCCATGGCACATAATCGCATGAAGCAACAAGCATATCAAGGTCACTCTGAACGTCAATTTGCAGAAGGGGATCAGGTGTTTCTTCGACTGCAACCTTACAAGCAAACTTCCCTCAAGGTCGAGCATTGTCAGAAGCTAGCGCCCAAATTTTATGGTCCTTATACTGTGCTCAAGCCTGTGGGACAAGTTTCCGATCGGTTAGATTTGCCCAACCATTCGAAGCTACATCCTATTTTTCATGTTTCATGCTTAAAGAAGGTGATTGGAGCTAAGTTCCAAATTCAAACCAACCTTCCAGAGTTAGCTGAAGAAGGATCAATTTGGCTACAACTAGAAGCATTTTTGGACCAGCGTGAGGGTCGCCTACGTCAGAGAACCATCAAGGAAGTTCTAGTCCAGTGGAAAGATACAACTTCAACATACGCCACCTGGGAACCAACTACCATTCTGCAACAATTTCCTCATCTCAAACCTTGAGGACAAGGTTGTTTTTAAGGGGGCGAACATGTTAGGGTCCTAACCTGCACATAGGTAGAACAATATAGTTGGATGTAATAAAGGTCAATATTAATAAGGCCTTTCAATAAAATAGAATAAGGAGGATGTAAGAAGACCTAATCGAATCTTCCGCTTCTAGAAGGATCTTCCTCTAGATGCTTCTTTTTAGTATAAATAAGAGTCGAGGGTATGAAAACCCTAGCTTGGATATTATTGTAATAGAGATCTGCTCAACTGGAGGTTTCCCCCTCAAAGAGGCCCATGAACATTGCTTTTAGATTCAAAGTGCTATTTCTATTGTTATTCTTATATCATTTCAGTGTTATTGTGGTGAATGTTATAGTTATATTGCTATTATTCTGCCATTACTAGCATTTTATTTCTGTTCTGCATACATTTTATATCTGGTATATTACATCAGGACTGAAATCTGGAGTGCACTTATTCAGGTACATTCCTCTGGTTCCCATGAAATACGGTCCTCTTCAAAAAATCAGATCACGATCTGCCTTATTTTCAAAGAGGAAGATGTAAAATCCCTTTCCACAGAAGGATGTTGAGAGCTGTCCTTTGATGATTTTCCTCCAGTTTAGATCTAGCCAATATTCCATAGCTTTGGGGGAAGGCCTGAGTCCATTGAACTAACCTATTAAGCCGTTTTCATCCAGCCGCAAGGCAAAAGGCTTGGCTGAGGAGGAATGAACCGCCACCTTTGGTATTTCTTCTAACCTTTTTACAAATCTGGAGGGTTGCACGTCCTTCATTGCCTTCTTGTATGAGGTAATGAGCGTTTGAAATGCTTCAAGGTATGATGAATGGGGGGGTTGTGGGGGGGAATTCCCAAGGCCATGAATGCGATCGTAGGGAACCCTAGGTTTTGTCAGTCCCAAGATTGCAGAGCCGATATCTCAATTTTTTTTTCATGAAGAATATTAATATATATGTGTGCATGGTTAGTGATACAATGGTTTTTT
>ML779857.1:54404-65869 GCA_009831015.1 Picea engelmannii
AATTTAGGCCAAACAAAAATTTCCATGTAGAGTGGTCATCCAATAGTTTGTTTCAAAGGTCCACCTGAGACTCCTCTTGAAAAGGGTGTCTTATTTCATATTCAGACCAGCTGATAAACATATTTTCACAGGTTTGATCCCATGGGAACCTGTGTTGTTCCATAGGGGAAACATATTCTCCTTTGATGTCTACTGCATGTGCCTAATATTTACCAAACTGGAGCTCAACAATTGTAGCATGGCTCAAACTCAGATTGGATGACCTGCGGATTGTTTCACTTGTCCCGGCGTTGCGTCGACGATTTTTCTCATTCATCGGCCTATAGAAAGTTTCGTTTGGTGTGTATCTCAAACATGTCACTTGGGTCAAGAAACTGATCGGGAGCACTACTCTCAAAGAAGCCAAAATCCTTCATTGTTTCGGTGATCCATCTATGACGTTCCTTTTGTGTCTTTCGACGAGGCCACCGGGTAAGCTTTGTTCGACTAATCAGGGAATATTCTTTCCTATAATCAAGACAAAAAAACGTTTAATGATCCGAGCAACTTGTGATAAGACATAAAAAAATATGATAAGACTAATACGTACTTGTGTAGCGCGCTAATCCCAGTCATTTAATACTTACTTGATCTCCGTCGCTCCTTGGAATGACCTGTGATGACCTAGCCGAAGCCACCACTCCTTTTGATTAAGATGAATCATGTCAGTGTATCATGAAGTGGAAAATCAAGTACGGGATTCATGAGCGACTTAAATCGTCATAGTGATTTTTTGACCTTTGGTGCTGAACAAAGACATCGAAGGTGAGCATGTGCGCACATACTACCCAGAAGGTCAGATGCCATAGAAGGAAAGCCGTTAAATGCCTCCAGAATCCGTATTACCAAGCATGTAAAACATCATTCATTAAATAGCTAGGGCCTGGAAAAAGATTAGAAGGAATGTACCAAATGTTCTATATAACTTTGATCGACGATGATTACATGCTTTGGATTGCATCCGTCAAATAGATGTGGTGCGTCGAGTCCTTAAACACCATGTCACAATGCGCGAGTGTGGTACAGACATGCTATGATTCACTCCTTCATATTTTCTATAAATTTTGGGAGTTCTGTGGGAAATCCTATGCTTACACCGAGCTTATATTCTCTGGAATTTTGGTCTGGAAAATTTATCTTGGTGAATTTTTGCATGGGCGTCCTCCGCCACCTGCGGATGAGTGGACTGCTACACTACTGTGAAATGGGATCTCCTCTGGACATGGGACGGGGTCCACGAGGTAGTCGTAGTACTTGGTGTGAACCCCAGCATGCCTAGGATTCCTTTGGGTCAACTTCTCATATTTTTGAAGGCCCAATAGGAGGTGGAGGTTTTGGCTCAAAAATGGTGTCGATGTCCTCAATGGAGATTGAAGCTGAAAAGGGTGTGTCTGAGGAAGGTACACTTGTAAACGTGCCTTCTCAAGAGATGAAACCATGGAGAAAAGGGAGGCCTATAAAGGATACAACCAAAAGGGAAGAGACCTGCCTTTCGATTGAGCTGAGTGCATGTCCAACTGTCGAGGAGCTTGTGGAACTTCCTCACTTGTCCGAGCTAGTTGGGATTATCGACAGAGGAGACGGGAGCCGAAAGGGAAGGGGAAGAGCACCGGGTCCTTGCGTCGAGAGTTCCGTTCGATAGTTAGAGCGGGCTAAAATTGCAATAGCTGAGCTCTACCAAGAAAACAGAGGGCTACGACATCAGTTGGCGGAAAAACACCAGGGGACAACATCGTCATAGGGTTGTGCAGGGAGCACGGTTTGGCTTCAGAGGTGACTCCGAGAAGCCCAGGATACAATTGTGCAACTACGCGAGGTGCAACGTGCGATGAAAGAGAGGGACACAGTGCCAGGCGCCATTAATGACTTAGGGAAAATTTCGTATGTGAGAAAGACATGATGGGTGATTCTGCGCCTTACATCCTCTTGGGTGTCGATTTTGACAAAATTTCCCCTTTCGTTATTTCATTGTAAAGGTATTCTTGGTTTTGCAGTTACCAGGCCGGTTTGTCACGGTGTGTCTTAGTTGTATGTAATCTGAACTCGGTGGGAACCTTTAATAGTAAATATTGGAAGTATTTTGAATGTATTAAGCTTTCTTATGGGCAGTTAATCCATGTTCCTTACCACACATTATTAGTTCGCGCACATTATTAAATCTCGTAATCGTTACTGTTGTACCAAGGTTTTGTTAATAATTTTCTTCTTGTGGGATGTCTGATTTTAATTGATGTTCACGCGACGTTATAAACCTTGGGCAATAAAACTAATTAATTATATAAAAAACAAACATCCGATGGTAGGTAAGGATCTTAATCGAGACTTCTCTCATGTCAATGTATCAGGGTTTAAATGTCAACGGTGACACTCTTACCTTTACGTGACACTTACTATCACGTGTTTCTACCCAAAACTGAATGAATCGGTCTTCGACAAAAACCCTTCCAAAGGTTTGTTCATAGGAAAGAAACATTTCATCAACCGACGCCGACGAGGGTCGATATTCGACTACTTTGACTCTCCAAATGGTATTCGCCACCATCATCTTCCGCCGATGCCAAAATTATCCCGTGAGTCGGGAAAAAATCTGGGTCGTCGATTCCTCAAGTAGTTATCAAGTATTTTAGAGTTAAGATGATTCCTCGCTGTATGTTTAAGTGAACTTTTAATCAATTAAAATGTGAAACATATAAGAGAAGCAAAGGATCAGTTTCAAGCTGAGGTGAAAACGATCAAAAATAAACTACAGGGTGGTACCTAAAAGGAAATAGTCGCAGAACTTTTAGGGTGTGTTGAGCACTCAACAAGGCGCCAACCCTCTCATTTTTCCCTTGAATTTTAAAATTCATTGTAATTAAGAGAAAATTAAATGCTGTAAGGATTAAGCAGAGTCGAGTCATGATTTTGTACAAGCTGTAGTTGGATCCACCTTTAATGGCTAGTTGTGGGTTGATCTAGATCCGATTCAGACTAGAGTTTCATTCAATGTAATCTGCCTCAATAGATAGGTGTTTTAAATGGTGATTAGACACCACTAGCGTAGTTGGAGGGAAAGACTCAATGAGTCTCTTCTTGTATAAAGCTTTGTATTGTAAGCCCATAAAAGGTTCTGGCTATTGAATGTTGATAGAATATTATTGTAAGCCAAGGAGAGGAGAGAAGAGCTGAGACTCTGTTGTAGTCCGAGCCTGCACATATTGTAACAAACATTCATATTGATACAAAAGAAGAGAATTTTTTCCTGCATATGGTTCTGTGTATGTTTTGTGTGGTTTATGAATGATATATGTGTCTATATGTGCATATAATATAGATTTGTATGATAGGTTCCATCTGTAGGGATAAGATATAATTATTTATTTGTGAGTTTGTTGAATTATTCTGGGTTATTTTAGGCTAAATGCAAGGAGTGCATGACAGAGTGCTGAGGCCTCTGTGAGCCAACACAAGGAGTGTGTATATGAAATCTGCGTCAAGTTTAGAGGAGAATGTGATAGGTGGGAACACTAGGATAGTTTCAGACTCAGAGATGAGCCTCACAGTTACTGAATACTCTAGAGGAAAGACTGTGCAGAGAAAGCACATAAGACAAAGTTGTTGAATACTCTGTAGATATCTTCCAGGAGGGTATTGATCACGTGAAAGTGTGCAGAAGGGAAATCTGTTTGGAGTTCTGTGAAGATAGTGTCAAGGACAAGACACCACAAAGTTTCTAAATACTCTGTAAGCTCATTAAGGAGTGATTTGAGCAAGTGGAAGGAGTGCACAGAGCCAATACGTTTTTGAAGTGTTGGTGGAGTTCTGGAGACCCAGAGTTACTGAACACTCTGAGAGAGAGGCTCTGCAAGGAGTGCATTGAGTGAGCACAAGGAATGCGCAAGAATATTTTCTAAAAAATCTTCTAAGTCTAAAGTCGTCTGAAGGCCCAGTTGAGCGTAAGGAGTGCGCAGGAGGTGAAATTGTTTCAAGTTCAAAAAGATCAAGAGGAAGAGCGCAGAGTGTGCCAGGAGGGCACCAGAAATATTCTAAGAAAGCAGAAGGTCAAGGCCCTTTGAGGTTCGAGCCATAGACAAAGATCAGGAGTAGAAGTGAAAGTCGAGACCCAGCTATTTGGATCACAGGAGAAAGTTTAGAGGTCGAAGCCTTTGAATACTTGCAAATTCTTCCAACTTAGGAGAAATACGTAATTTCAGAAGGAGGAGTGACAAATGCCGCCATATCAACTACAAGGAAAGATCTGGACCATTAGATCCTACATCTAGACATCAAAAGGAGCATGCCGAGGAGGAATGGATCCCAGGAATTGTATTTGGGCACGAAGGACCAACAGTCGTTAGATCCAGGTAAGTGCACGAGCTTTAAAATTTCTTTAAGTGCATAGGAGAGCAGACTCGCCAAAGTCCTAAAGTCCTGAAGTGGATCGAGACCATCCATTGTCTAGAGGGATAGGTGGAAAAAGATATGAAACTCCAAATAAAAGTCACTCTGGGAGATTTCAGTTGAGGAGTGTGAAAAACTCCTAAAGCCCAAAGTAGCGGAGAAGATCCTGGCCGTTGATCGTTAGGAGGGAATGTGGAAACATATTCTTAACTCTGGATAAGAGCCAGTTTGGAGGAATTGAAGTGTGAGGGAATGAGAAATCCTGAAGGTCGTAGCGCTAGATTTCATCTGAGCCATTCGTTTTAAGGGACACGCATCAACAGATCATGTAGTCCGTAGCAACAACACTCTAGAAGATTCAAAGTGCGGAGTTTGCAGAAATATTGAACTCCTGAAGAGAGGATTTGATCTTGACCATTGGAGAGAGGAGAGCATGTGTCAAGATATTCAAAGGTCCGAAGGTATATCACTCTAGAGGAAACAAAGATCAGTGTTGGGAGAACTCTTGAATCCATCGGGGGGTCTAAGAAGATCTGGGTCATTGATCTTGCGGGGACAAGTGTCACCAAATCATGCACTCCAGAGAAGGAGCACTTCATAGAAATTGGAGAGTGAAGGTGCGAGGAATCCTAAAGGCCAGAGTGATGAATTCATCCTAGATATCCGTTGGAAAGGGATGTGTGGCAAGAGATCTCGCACTTCGGACAAAAGTTACTTTGGGAGAAAGTTGAGTTGGTGGAGGAAGAACTCCCGAAGGTCGAAGCGCTGGAGTTCATTTGAGCCATCAGATCAGGAGGGACAGGTGTCAGAGGATCCCTCACTTCAGAGGTTGTACACTCTAGAGGAAAGTGAAGAAATTTTGGAGTAATAACTCTTAAAGGCCGAAGCGTCAGAGTTCATAAAAGTCATCCGTTAGTAGAGGACAGGTGTCAGCAGATCCTTCATTTGAGAGGATAACCACTTCGAAGAAAGTGGGGTCGTGTGGATTAGGAACTCCTGAAGGTTAAAGTGCCAGATTTCAATCATGACCATTGAATAGAGCAAGACGCATGTCGCCAGATCGACCACTTCAGAGGTTTGATCCTTTAGAGAACTCACAAGCAGAGAATTGATCAAATTTGAAATAGATCTAAGCCATTGGAGGCCAAGGACATGTGGCGTCAGATTGTGAACTCCAGAGATTTTCCACTCCAGAAGTTTTGTGGAGTAGTGTTTCATAATTCACTGAAGCACTGAAGCTCGAATTTGTTGCGGGTCGTTGATCTGGAAAAGGATTAGGGACCACCGATCCCTCTCATGTCAGTTCAAAACTTTGCTAGTTTGGAGTTTAGAAGAATTGGCAAGTGGTGAAGTGAAAACAACCAAAGCCCGAAGCTCCAAAGCACCCTTTGAGTAGGTGCCTAGTCATATTCCGCGGTCATATGATATCACCACCGGAGGAAAATGACCTAAATTCTGATATTCACAATTTGGAGGCACGAGAAGCTAGAGAAAGCGCCTGAAGGGTTCGAGTCATCAAAGACCTGCACCAGGTGTGGTTAGAAGTCTTGAAATTCATTGGGTATAAGCAAAGTTTTCCCATAGTTTGGCCCAGAGTCTCTTAGAGAACTTTGCGGGTGTTCAATGGTCCTCATTTTCCACTTCGAGCATAGGGAAAGGAAACAAGGCCTGTGGATAAGGTTTTGTGGGTCTAGAAGAGGCCCAAAGAGTTGATCAGACTCACTTATTTGAATGATCCTAGACCGTGAGGTCGAGCATCCCTGAGGAGAGAGGGGGCTCTGCATCAAGTGGTATCAGAGCAGGAATGGAGAGGCCGACGTTGAAGATCCATCAAGAAGCACAAGTGCACTAGAAGTATGAGTGGCCCATGAAGCAATGATGAAAATGGCCTATCCAGAAGTTCTTTTCCAGGAGGTAGTGATAGGTGTTGAGGAGGTGGTTGAGGGAAGCTGAAACCCTCAATGACACAGAGAAAGTGGTTTACATTTGTGAACCCGAGAGTGGAGAGAGCCTCGGTGATGATGAGGAGAAGAGATCAGTTAGAGATCTTGTAAACTGCCAGGAGGGCATAAATGAATTTTTAGATTGCCATGTGGGAAATGATATGAGATCAGTTGATCTCATAGAATGCCAGGAGGGAAGAGGAGAAGTCCCATATTGCCAGGACGACAAGGGAATAAAATGAGATTGTATGAGAGTCTCAGGAGCTCAGGGGTGAGTTCATATCAACAAGGGGTGCCGATGGAGGAGGATCATAGGTGCATTCTGATCATTGGGGGAATTCATATATTCCTACCAACTATCCCAACAGAGGCTAGTGCACACAATTTAGGTGCAACAAAAGGAAGATAGCCATCCATGACTGCCATAGAAGAGGAGAAGGAGCAGACACGATAATCTTCCCTAGCAGAAAAAGAGGAGCATATAGTTAAGTTGCTCACTTAGTGGGATATGGAATTAGAGATGCTAGAGGATTGGTTGAACAATCTAGAACTAGAAGATGTCTACCAGGGGACAGTCATGCAAATTGGAGCAAAATGCCAGCCTGAGGAGCACATGGAGGAAGCTGGAGTTGTACCAACAACAAAACTGACCTAGGTCAATCTTTCAGAGGAGATAACTGAGCAACAACTGAATGAGGAGCCTGCAGAATGGGAGTCTGCAATAGAGTCGAAATATAGTGCCATAGGAGATGAATACAAAATGGGAGATCAAGTTTATCTACCCATTGATAAGGAGGAAGTGCAACAGAGTAGACTGCATAAGCAGAGCCAACCAATAGATTAGTTGGAAGAGGTGATTGAAAAAATCAGAGAGTTGATGTTGAGATCAACATAGGAGGCTGTCAACAAGGAGAAGCTGAGCAGAAGAGAACCTGCAAGAGTAGCAGGGAAGCAACAACAACAAAAACACATCAAAGGAGAAGGTGGACATCTCTAGAGAGAAGTTTGGGATCCAGGAGGATTTCAACATTGGGATAGAGGAGCTCATGAGAAGGAGCTGATGATTTTCCAAGAAGTGGAGTATGATGCAGGAGAATCGCTCCACCTCAACAAAGCACCAACTATTCAACACATTAGTGTGCATTCAAGAAGGGGAGAGGCACCATCCTTCTCATTTTTCCCTTGAATTTTAAAATTCATTGTAATTAAAAGAAAATTAAATGTTGTAAGGATTGAGTAGATCCAAGTCATGCCTTTGTACTGGCTATAGTTGGAGTCACATTTAATGGCTAGCTGTAGGCTGATCTAGATCTGATTTAGACTAGAGTTTCATTCAATGTAATCTTCCTTAGTAGATAGGCATTTTAAATGGTGATTAGACACCACTAGCGTAGTTGGAGGGAAATACTCAATGAGTCTCCTCTTGTATAAATATTTGTATTGTAAGCCCAAAAAAGGTTATGGCTGCTGAATGTTGATAGAATATTATTGTAATCCAAGGAGAGGAGAGAAGAGCCGAGACTATGTTGTAGTCCGAGCTTGCACATATTGTAACAAGCATTCATATTAATACAAAAGAAGATAAGTTTTTCTTGCATATGGTTCTGTGTATGTTTTGTATGGTTTATGATTGATATCTGTGTCTATGTGTGCATATATTGTAGATGTGTATGATAGGTTTCATCTACCGGGATAAGATATAATTCTCTATCTGTGAGTTTGTTGAATTATTCTGGGTTCTTTTAGGCTAAATGCAAGAAGTGCATGACAGAGTGTTGAGGACTCTATGATCCAACACAAGGAGTGTGTATCTAAACTATGTGTCGATTTCAGAGGAGAACGTGCCAGGTGGGCACACCAGGATAGTTTCAGACTCAGAGAGGAGCCTCTGAGTTACTGAATAATCTGGAGGAAATATTGTGCAGAGAAAGCACATAAGAAAAAGTTGCTGAATACTCTGTAGAGCTCTGCCAGGAGGGAATTAAGCAAGTGAAAGTGTGCACAAGGGAACTCTATTTGGAGTTTTGTGAAGACAATGTCAAGGATAAGACACCACAAAGTTTTTGAATACTCTGTAAGCTCAACAAGGAGTGCTTTGAGAAAGTGCAATGAGTGCATAGAGCCAATACGTATCTGAAGTATTGATGGATTTCTGGAGACCCAAAGTTACTGAACACTCTAAGGGAGAGGCTTTGCAAGGAGTGCACTGAGCGAGCACAAGGAACGTGCAAGAATATTTTCTAAAAATTCTTCTAAGTCTAAATCCATTTGAAGGCCCAGTTGAATGCAAGGAGTGCGTAGGAGGTGAACTTGTTTCAAGTTCAAAAATCTCAAGAGTAGGAGCGCAAACCAGGAGGGAACCATAAATATTTTAAGAAAGCAGAAGGTCAAGACCCTTTGAGGTTTGAGCCATAGAGAAATCTCACGAGGAGAAGAGCAAGTCGAGACCCAACTATTGGGATCGCAGGAGAAGGTTTAGAGGTAGAAGCCTTTGAATAATTGCAAATTCTTCCAACTCGGGAGAAATCCAGAAGTTCAGGAGGAGGAGAGACAACTTCCATCAGATCAACTGCAAGGAAAGATATGGACCGTTATATCCTATGTCTAGACATCAAAATGAGTGCACCGAGGAGGAATGGATCCCAAGCATTGGATCTGGGCGTGAAGGACCAACAATCACTGGATCTAGGTAAGTGCATGAGATTTAAAATTTATTTAAGTGCACAGGAGAGCGGACTCGCTGAAGTCCCGGAGTCTCGAAGTGGATCGAGACCATTCATCATCCAGAGGGACAAGTGGAAGAATATCTCAAACTTCGGAGAAATTTCACTCCAGGAGCTTTCATTTGAGGAGTGTGAAAAACTCCCGAAGCCTGAAGTAACGAAGCATATCCTGGCCATTAATCGTTAGGAGGGCACGTGGTAGAAAATCGTTAAATCTGGAGAAGAGCCACTCCAAAGGAATTGAAGTCTGAGGGCATGAGAACTCCCAAAGCCCGGAGAACCAGAGTTCATCTGAGTTATCCGTTGCAAGGGATGCGCGCCAACAGATTGTGTAGTCCGGAGCAACACCACTCTGGAATATTCAAAGTGTGGAGTTTGTAGAAATCCTAAACTCTTGAAGAGCATAGTTGATCCTGATTGTTGGAGAGAGGAGAGCATGTGTCAGCAGATTCAGAGGTCCGAAGGTATAATACTCAAGAGGAAACAAAAATCAGAGTTGGGAGCACTCTCGAAGTCGTCTGGGGGCCGAAGCAGATCTGGGCCATTGATCTTGCGGGGACAGGTGTCACCAGATCCTGCACTCTGGAGCAGGAGCACTATAGAGAAATTAGAGAGTGAAGGTGCAAGGACTCCTGAAGGTTGGAGTCACGAAGTCATCCCAACCGTCCATTGGAAAGGGATGCGTGGCAGGATATCTGCCACTTCGGAGAATAGTTACCCCGAGAGAAAGTGAATTTGGTGGAGGAAGAACTCCCGAAGGCCGGAGCACCGGAGTCCATTTGAGCCATCGGATCATGAGGGACATGTGTTGGAGGATCCCTCACTTCTGAGTTCGTACACTCTGGAGGAAAGTGAAGAAATGTTGGAGTAAGAACTACCAAAGGATGAAGCGCCGAAGTTCAATCGTGACCATTGAATAGAGTAGGATGCGTGTCACCAGATCGACCACTTCAAAGGTTTTATCCTTCAGAGAAATCACAAGTGGAGAATTGACTGAAGCCAAAATAGATTTGAGCCATTGGAGTTCGAGGAAACATGGCGTCATATTGTGAACATTGGATATTTTCCACTCCAGAGGTTTTGTGGAGTAGTGTTTCAGAATTTGTTGAAGCCCGAAGTTGTTGCGGGCCGTTAATTTGGAAAAGGAGCAGGGACTGTCGATCCCTCTCACGTCAGTTCAGAACTTCACTAGTTCGGAGTTTAGAATAATTGGCGAGTGGTGAAGTGAAAACATCCAAAGACCGAAGCTCCGAAGCACCCTTTGAGTAGGCACTTGGTCATAGTCTGCGGTCGTATGCTATCACCACCAGAGGAAAAGGAGCTAGAGTCTGAGATTCAGAATTTGGAGGCACGAGAAGCTAGAGAAATAACTCGAAGGGTTTAGGTCAGCACAAACCTGCACCAGGTGGGGTTAGAAGTCCCGAAATTCATTGGGTATAAGCATAGTTTTCCCACAGTTTGGCCCATATTCTCTTATAGAATTATGCGGGTGTTCATAGGTCCCCATTCACCATTTCGAGCACGAGAAAAGGAAACAAGGCATGTGGATAAAGTTTTGTAGGTATAGCAGAGCCCCGAAGAGCCGATACGACTCACTTATTTGAATGATCCTAGACCAGGAGGTCGAGCAACCCCGAGGAGAGAGGGGGTTTGCGTCAATTAGTGGTGGAGCTCGCTCAGAACCTTGTTCCAGTGCCCCTAAGTTTCAATCGCCTTTGGATCTCCTCACGAGGAGGTCTCATTGATGGGACATGGAGACTAATAATTAACGACTCTTCCTATATGTGGGAACAACGTGGAACTATTAAAGAGAATACTTAAGTCATGAGTTTGATACTCATGCTGCAACTTGTTTGATGCTAGGATGCAAATGGAATCAATAGAGAGTGAACCCCAACTATTGAAGCAAGAGGAGGCATCGTGGGTGCTCTTGCTCTTACAGTGAAAAGGGAGGAGGAAGAGTTATGGAGATTAAAATCTAGGAGCACTTGGTTAACGCTTAAAATATGGGGATATCAACATGACGTTCTTCCATAAGAAGGCTTACACCTACAAACTCCAAATGCATATCTACACAAATAATTGAAAAGATACTTGATCGAGTTCGAAGATGCGAAGATCTCAACACATTGTCACATTTTCATGCATGTAAAGAAACAAATATAAGCTACAACATATGCAATAATAAAATCATACCTGTAGATACCATACTTGTGTGATCAACATTGCATGTAAGTGCACTTGAAGATTGCCAAATATCTGACATTTAATAGTTGATTTATACTCATAGTGACAATTTGTGTGAGAATTGCATGGGGTAGATTGGAAATAGTAAGAGGACTTTTAAATATGGAAGTGTTAAATATGAAATTGTTGAATA
>ML779857.1:80254-98252 GCA_009831015.1 Picea engelmannii
GTGGTAAGTGGTTTTGTCTCCAAGATCTACCTTGTACGAGGTCTTCTTCTCATTTAGATTTGAGAGTCTGGCTTGATCTCCCATCATGTGCCTAGAAGCTTCACTATCAATTATCCACATGTCATCTTCAATCATTCTAGTGAGTGATGAGTAGTGTAGAAGACTGATTGTTTTACTCATGTCTTCGGTTGAATGGTAACTGGTCATGCCTTGATCCAAAACTTCAACTTCATCGTTTCTGTCTTCTGAGAGAGCCAAAAGGTGCACTGAGTTAGGGCACATCTGAATATATTCTCTTTGAGCGAGATGCTCCATCACAAGGTGTCAGATATGAGATTTAGGGTTTCTGCAACTTCTCCTACTAGTAACCCTAGCGACAATGTCTTAGAAGCTTCTTCTACTAGTAACCCTAGTGGAAATTCCTCAACGAGCTCAATATACTAGAGACTATGTTTCCTTCCAGCATTTAGACTGAATGAAGGAGGTGTGGGTCCATAACCTGTTAGAATATGAAAGATTGTGCTCATTTTACCATTGATAATACCCTTTCACCCAACCATAGGCTGAAGCCACCCTCCAAGCACCTTGACCTTGACAGAGAAAAGAATCCTGGTAGAAATCCAATAGCCAAGAGAGGCTAATGCACCAAGCAAGAAGTAACCAAGCTGATTAGATAGTCTCACCCAAAAACTGGTGTAGCATCTTCCCCAGGACTTGCGCACAAAACTGTTGGACTACAGTGTGCAAAAACGGCTCTCTGTAATTCTGAGAAGTTTCTCAAATGAGAGACTGGCGCCCTATATTTATTGATTCTGGAAGACTTACTGGGGCCAACTTCTACTGTTGGGTACTAATTAATTCATATTAATCATCTATTGTCAACCGACATCTTGTCTAGGGTTTCCTTCATTTCTTTGCTTCCTTTTGGAACATTCTAATCTTGTCAAAGGTCACAATAGAGGTTCATACCTCCTAAAGATACCTTAATATCAACACTCGTTACATGTTCAATAGAAATAACAATACCTTTTTCATACATAACAAGCCCACCACCGATATCGTATCTCATATGAAAAGGAAACTTACACCCTGTTATAATGAAAGTTTTAATGTTTGCTTTTTCTACCTTAGTTATGTGAGAAGAATTCCTTAAATTGAATTAACAATATAACAACTCAGAGGTCATTTTTCATGTCTGAGTTAAAATTAAAAGTATTGAATGTAATGAGATAAAAACATAAAGCTGTTAGACAAAGCAAGGCATCAATCACAGAATAATCTTACTTTGTTATAGAAGAAGAACCTAGATAATATAACCTTAAATGAAGCATAAAATGCAACAATCCAATTAAATCACAGGTCTTGTATTTACTAACAGTAAATACAGAGGAAAATATGTTCGCTATAAGATAACTAAATGAAATGTAATCACAATAGATGTTGTACTAAATTGTGATCAAGCATTCATTAAGGAAATATATAAAAATATGTTGAGATGTGGAAAGACAGAAGAAAAGATAACTCAAACTCGACGAAATGTGGAATCTTTGGTTTGCACTTGTATTAATTCTCAATGAGGAGAGTTTTCTCAATTACATCTGGCAAGAAGCAACCTTTGTTCATTCTTTTGAATATGTATTTATACAAAATATTCTCAACCCTAATCGGTTGGAATTCTCCTTATTTCTAAATAGTAATGGTTACAAAAATGAGAAGTTTGGAACGCTTCACTTGTTTCTCCTCTGTCTCTTTCTCATGCTGGCAGAGGCATTTTCCTTTTTTGTTCCCAGTTTGGATATAGATAGTCTCTAATCATGACCTGCACAGATGATGTGTACAAGTTACCTCATTGGTTCTTTGAGGTACTGCCTTTTCCTTGTCCAATATGTTTGACACACCTGCTTACGAATTGTGCTATCAGTCTGGAGGGTTCTATCACATTATTTGCCTAAAAAATAAACATTTTCTTTTCTAATAGTGGCAATCTGTCTTCCATTATTTTTTCTTTTGAATTCATTGATTGTAGTTGAAAATTAGGTTTCATGAGCCATCTATCTATCTGAGTGATGTCGACCTGTTTTAGCTGCGAGATTTCATCCTGGGCTCCTTCTAAAATTGTTTTTATATCAAGTTGATGCTTTTCTACGTCAACTTGTCCCAATAATTTAGAATTATCATATTTTCCAAGGCCTAATGACTCTTTATTAAGCGAGTGAAAATATTCTTCATAAGCCTCTTGGATTTCCTTAGCCATTATTTTACTTTCGGCTATGTTGGCTTCCTAGGTCTTCAATATTATATCACCTCTAACCTACTCTGAAACAAACAACCTGGGAACTACAGACATTTATTCTCTAACCTATGACACAACTGCTTCTTGAAAAGTGGCCCAAGCTGCTGTAGCTTCTCTTTCTCTGAAACAAATATTGTCCAATGATTCGTTCACCATCCGAAAATGATTTTGGATAATTTCCACCTTGTTGAAAAGGCTTCATTTCACTAATTCCATTTTCTTACATACCTCCAATGCATGTGCTTGGAAAACTATTATATCTATAACCATGTTATCAGTCAAGTTCACCTTGGCCTGTAATTGCTTCACCAGTTCACCTTGTTGAATGCCCCACCCTTCACTCGCCTGTACATTCCTATGCATCTCATCGAGACTAGATTTTAACTGTTGAATTTCTTGTCTATCATTAGCTCTAGCTTGCTTGAGACCTTTGCTGACTTCGCTTCTGACATTATTTTCTACTATCCTTATTTGATTATGTAATTGGCTTATCAATAGATTTCTCTGTTTCAATTACTTTGCCAGATTTTTGAACGACCACTGATTGGCCATAGTGAAGGCGCCTAATGAACCAACCATTTCCTTGGTGAGCTCGGAATCATCCAAGTCGTATCCATCAAATATAATCCTTTGCCTTTTGGTTACTACCCCTTCTTTCTGTTGCGATTCCCTCCTGGCTATGGCCCTCCTTTTATTTCTAAAGAAAAATTTCAAAGGAGGCATATCCTCAAGTGAGATCGAGGTAAGATCGCTTGCAAAAATAACTTCGGAACTAGGAGTTTTGACACTTTACTACATAGGGGTTAGTACTACAATAGGACTTCCTATCTCTGTGAACTGCTTTCCTTCTATTGTTTGTGAGGTATCAGTAGGGGTGACTGGTGATAAAGGAGGTAACATTTGTTTATGTTTTAGAAGTGTTTCAGATTGAAACTTTGTCTTAGGCCCTAGATATCTTGCCCACAAGGCTTCTAATTCTTGTGTAGACACTTCGATATTATTTGGAATTTCTACCATAGTTTGTTTACCATAAGACTTTGGTTCAAAACCTAGAGGTATGGATCCCTGCACCGAAGGGGTGGTTATCAATTCTCCCTGTAGTATCTTGGGAAAACTATTCTATCTGTGCCTTTGGAAAGTGAAGAAACTGGCCTGTTGGTCAGGGAATAACATCTGAAATATACCTTGTACCTCCTCATAAGATCTGATTCCCCTGAATATATCATCATATGGGGAGTCTTCATGCATATATCTTTTCATATTCCATTGAGCTAGGTGATTCTCCACGATCTTGTATGGATCATGTCTTTTGAATTCAATGTCGACCAATTTGACATCCTATAAAGCTGCAACCTCTACTTTGGAATGACCAAAATCCAACAAGGAAAACCTTCCAACCTGTAGAGGTAAGGCTGGCCAAACTTTCTTCTAAGCTTCTTTTATCTCTTTGCCAATGCCTCTTGTTATCGTTTGGTAAGACACTTCTTTGCACACCAGTTTGTCGGGAAGAAAATTTGGGAGAGCATGAGGGGAAACCGAGCATCCAAAAACCCTGATATAGGAGAAATTTTCTTCAGTGAACCAATTTGCAATTTTTTTAAGGTTTCCCATAATTTGATCTGAAATTCGAGGAGGTGGATGACCATATAGTGTTTGATGAATGAGGATCACTACATTATGAAAAATTTCATAAAATGAATCTTTGGCCTTTTCCTCCCATAGTTTGGAATGATAAAAATGGATAGGTTCTGCCCTAGTTGGGTTCCAGCTCCAATTCATCAATGGAAATGGAGTCATAAAACAAATGGAATCCATGAAATACACATACATATAAAAGGGGCAGGTTGAACTTTTGAATTCTCCATTTGATACTCAATAATTTCCTTGGATAGGTTATCGAACAACATCTTAGCCTAGTTGAAAGTGTAGCCCTCGGCTACCTCATGCATGATTGATACCCATTCCAACGGGAAATGAGTAGGGATTTTCCTTCCGAATATTCTACATGGAATCATGGCTACATAGATCATATTCTCATTTAATGACGCAGTGGAATAAACACCATGGGAGTCATCTTTGAATTTCGCTGGATTTCCCCACTAGGATTTAACTATATCTAGGCAACTTCGGTCAAATTGCACACATTATTTTTGTTCAAACTCCATCATGAACGCAACATTATAAATATATTTCGGATCGGGGGATATCTTGTACATTAATTGGAGGTGTTCTGGCCTGAAAGAGCCAACAACGACCTTTTGGTGATTGATGATGCTCCTGGTCTGCACATCGGTGTTTTCCAGACGCCAGCTTATCATGTCATTATATGGCATGAGCTTCAGCTACGTAGCTATTTTATGAAGCTCAGACTCTGCTATACTTCTGAGTTTAGTTTCGTGAATGTCGTTCGTTTCATCTCCAAAATCGTCTAGGCAATTTATAACTTCGTGCTCCAAGATTTCAAAAATCTACGTCCAGGATCTAATTGAGTCTACATCTCATGGCGTAGTATTAGACAGAACGTCTGCATTTAGATTCGAACGTTCACCAGCATAATCATTCTTCTTCGACGTTTTCCTGGGTGCCATGATGTTAGACATAGAACGCGAATACCTGTTACAGGGGAGAATGCGTAAGCTTTCCTTGGATAAAACTCACTACTTTACTGAAGGTAAAAATGAAATTCAAAATAGAACACTTTTATTTATGTTCAGTTTGCATTAATTCGAGCATGCTTTTATGGATGATGAATTTATTGGATTTAATGGGGAAAATACATCTGGCAATACACACTCTATGCTAGAAATCATTTCCTTTGATCCATAATAAATGTTACAAAATATCGACGATTCGCGATCGGGAGCTTTGGATGGAACAAAATTGAAATATCTCGAAAGAGAATGCGCAAAATATTAATTTACACTGTTAATTTCCTTTTCCTTTTAAGATGTTAATTAATCATGTTTAAAACTCAATACTTTCGAGAACTTGGGTTTCATGATTTTTCGGATGTGATGAATGGTAAACCCTCGATTCTTGAAATGCGAAACGATTAATTAACTTTGACTTAGTTTGATTTAATTAATCGATATTTAATCTTTCAGCATTTTATCCTTTCGTAGGTTTGCAAGTTGACACTTTATTATATCTCCAAAAGGCCATTACCTGCAATGACGTGTCAAGGATGAGTCATCCTAGAGGTGCCATGTGTTAATTTGAATTGTGTGAACCCTTAGACGGAAAGTTCAGAAAAAGTGTCGCTTGTCTACTAGGAGAAGACTCAAGACGCATGCATACATCATGGCTCGGGTCTTTAAAAGTTTTAAGAACAATTAAAATGGACATCTTTCGGGTATCAAGATTTTGAATGTTAAGACATAACAAAATATCTGAAACGTGAAACTCCAAAGCAACTTTCAACGATTTGACTAATTAATCATTTGGCAGCACCACAAATCTGAAAGATTTCAGATCATTCGATCATACGGAAAAATTTATCAATGGTGAAACTCAAGTGTGTTTTGTTCTTATGAAACGAGAATAAAATTGATTAAAGTCTAAAGTTTAGAAAATTATGTGTTCCAACACAGGCTCCATCTAGGGATCATGTCTCCCTGCGAGACACCGAAGAACAATAGACCAAGTGCCTTCATTGGGTAAATGGAGTCATTATTGCATTTCTATGAAACACATTCTGAAAAAGGACACACAAAAGGATTTAGGATTTCATCCTTATCTCTGAAAACTTTCAAAACTAAATCATTCACTGATCTCGAGCTTAGGCTTATTCAAAGGCTTCCCTTTCTTAAAATTGACTTCAGATTTGCTTAAGATAATCAAAACAACCTTAATCGTTCTACCAGGATATGCTCGATTTGGTTCACATCAAGGTAAAGTAATTTCAATGTTTTTAGTCACGGAGTCCCGTGTTAGCTTAGACTGTAGATATAGTCGAAAAGAGAACTAGTTACTAGAGTACATTATAATTCATGTATAATAGTCTTGCATATATCGTAGACATTGCTTCACTGCCAGCAAGCCTGTTCAGTACCCCAATGAAGTTATCTAATTCCCACATTGAATTTCCTTTCACCACTTGAATTAGTAATTTTTCATTTAAATGCTGAGATGAGGGCAATCATTTAATGAATTTCCTTTCATCATCTCTTTTTGGACTAGACGGGGGCAATTATTTTATGAATTTCCTTTCAACAACTATCTTATATTTTTTAAAACATGAAGTGGGGGCAATCAATTTGTATACAATACACTAGGGATGATATCTGTTTATAATTTAGCAACATAGGTTTGTCAACTCACTTTGATTACTCTGGACTAATCCTCCTCTTACCTTCAAAACACTTTCGCCTATAGGGAAGTTCTCACGAGAAGTTTTTATTTTCCAGAGACTTTCCTTGAGCGAAACTAATCAGTTTAAACCTGTTAGAAGGGATAAGATAGTTAGGATTATCCTAGACATACTTTTTTGTTTAGTTAAAGTTAGAGGAATCATAAGAACTTTTACCTATTCTCGTTTTGAAGATTTGTTTATGATTTTTCAAAGTTAAGGTGAGACCCTTTTTCCTCTATGAATACCATGGGATGGTATCAAGAATCATGTGAAAATACAACTTGAAAATAAGCATGGGAACATAATAAGGATTTAGATGTTCTGTTGTGAGCACGATCACTCTTATGCAAACTTTTTACTCGATTATTGAAACTTTGTCTTTAAGGTCTTCTTATTGTTTATTTTTTTTATTATAAGTTTTATTTCATTTTTATTTTCTCTAGAGAAAACTCTTGATAATTAAAACGTAATTTTTCATTCCTTTGGTTATAGATTAGGTGACAATATTTGTACATATGAGACTTTTGTCATACCGAGTGATATTTCTTTGAAAATTTAAACAGGACAGAAGCTCATACCTTAGATTTACTCTTATATTTTCAACCAAGTAAACTATTTATTCATCACATGTTTCGAGAGAAAACCAATGTTCTGATACGTGAAGGTCGATTTTTGATGTTTCTTATCTCTCGGCTATCGACAAGTATCCTGTATGAAAATAACATGAAGAATTTCATGAACTTACGCAGAACAAAACTTTATGTGTAACTTATTTTTATATTTTTGTTTTTATGAAATCAACTAACCTGGTATTATTTACAGTGAAAATAAAACTTACCCCTAAAATGAAAAACTATGAATAAAAAAACAAGAAATCAAACTGGTATATACAGTGAGAGTTCGGAAACCGATTATTACATAAAATTCTTTAGGTAACGCCCGTTGATAGGGGTGTTAAGGATTTTACCGTCCATATTTTCTAACAAAAATGAATTCTTCCCTTCAGAAGCTGTGATTTTGAAAGGTCCACACCAGATATGGTCGAATTTTCCGTTCTTTCCTGAATCTTCCTTCCTAGCATCCCACTTTAAAACCAGGTCACCAAGGAGGAATTCCCTTTCTTTATCTTTTTGGTCAAACAGGGCTTTCATATTATCCTGATACTTCTAAAGTTTTTCATCCACTTCAGCCCTATTTTGCTGGACTTCAATCAATTGATTTATTCTTCTGGTGACATGATTTGGCTCTTCCTTTTCATCTTGCTAGAATTTCATTACAGGTAGAGCTAGGTTTATGGGTAGTACCACGTCAGTCCCGTACACCATTTGAAAAGGGGACATCCCAATCGATTTCTTGGTGCCTATCCAATTCACCCACAAAACATATTTCAAATGCACATGCCAGGCTTTCTTATTTTCGTTCAACACTTTTTTAATTATGGTGATCAAGATTTTATTTGATGATTCAACTAATCCATTGCCTTGAGGATAGTAAGATGTGGAATGGCCCAGTACAATATTTTACTTTTGGAAAAAACTAGCCATCGCCATAGATTTAAATGCTTGGGCATTATCTGTAACTATCTTCCGAGGACAACCAAATCTGGATAAAATGTTTTCCTCCAAGAAATTTATCACCTATGAATCCGTAGCGTTTCTGGTCGGAATGGATTATACCCATTTAGTGAAATAATTTGTAGTGGTTAGGATCCATTTGTGTTGTGCGCTAGAGTGTGGATTGATTTCATCGATAAAATCTATCTCTCGTTGTCGAAATGGGGCTTCTATTTTAACTGGGACCAAAGGTAATGCGGGAAGCTTCTGCTTGCCTGGAAATAGTTGGCATGGGTTACAGGATCTGACTTTAACATTCACGTCAGTGAATAATTTATGCCAATAATATCACGCTCTCAAGATTTTATAGGCCATTTCTCTCCATGCGTGATTTCCTCCACACACTCCTTCATGAAATTCTTTTACGACTCTCTCCGTTTCAGATTCTACTAAAAAACTTAGTAAAAATCCCATAGGATCCTTCCAATATAATTGGCTATCCATGATAAAATATTTTACTGCGTGCAACTTCAATGTTCTAGATTTGGAAGGAGTCATATCGCCTGGCCACTGCAGAGTTAGAAGGTAAGAGACTATGTCTTTATACCAAGCTGAAGAAGAGAACTTCTCTTGGATTTGAGTTGTAGGTATTTGATCGTCAAATTCTTCTATATCTGGAATTTCTTCGTAGGCTTGAAAATGGTTTATTCAAAGCGCTCTGAAATTAGATTCGGCTAGTAGCTTAGCCAAACCCTGTCCTTTGACGAGCTTTGTCGGTTTCACCTCCAGATCAAATTCTTGAATCTTAGCAAGCCATCATCCCCTCCTTCCGTCACTATCGGGTTGAACCAATATATGTTTAATGGAACTAGTGGGTACATATGAAATTATATTAGAATGTAGTACATAGGTCCTCAAATCCTTTAGGGCCTTCACCATTGCATATGACTTCTTTTCTAGTATATCGTACCTCAACTCTGCATCTCCAAGGCTTTTACTGAAGAATGCTTTTGGTTGTTTGAACCCTTCTTCGTTCTTCTATAGGATTACTTCCACAATTGTGTGTTCAGATGTAAATAGGAAAATTAAGAATTATTTTAGATAATTTGGACTTGCCAACACCAATGCTTCAACTATAACCTTCTTGATGCGTTCTAATGATGTTTTGGCTTCATTCATCCATTTGACTTCGTTGTCCTTCTTGAGCATATCTGTAATCAATTTTACAATTTCAACGAAGTTCGGGATAAATCTTCTTAAAAAAATATTTTTTCCTAAAAATGACTGGATCTCCTTTCTATTCCTAGGAATATTTATAGTATCTATAGCTTCAATCATTTTTGGGTCAATTTTAATTCCATATCTAGATACTATATGGACCAATAATTTACCTTCCTGTATTGCAAAATGAGATTTCTTGGGATTCAGAGACAAACTGAATTTTCGACATTTCTCAAACGTCTTCTTGAGGTGTACTAGGTGATCTACACCAGATTTAGAAAACATAGTTAGATCATCAAGATAAATGACAACAAACTTATCTCTTTCACTGTCAAAAGCGATGTCCATAGCTCGTTGGAAAGTGGCTCCTGCATTCATCAAACCGAATGACATTTTATCATATATAAAGGTACCCCATGGTGTGATGAATGCGGTTTTTTCTCTATCATCCTCATGGAATGCAATTTTATTATAGCCTGAAAATACATCAATCATAGACATTCTATTTGCTCTGACCACTTTTTCCAATACGTGATCCATTTTAGGTAATGGATAATTATCTTTGAGGGATGATTTGTTTAAATTTTTGAAATCTACACATAGTCTGATTTCACCGCTTTTCTTCCTGACCGGAACCAGGTTGGCTACCCACTCAGAATACCTAAGTGGTACAATGATCTTAGAATCCAAGAGCTTCTTTAATTCCTTTTCTATCACAGGCAGTAGTATGGGATTTATCTGTCTGAGATTTTTCCTAATGGTTTAACACCCTGCTTTAGGGGAATTTTGTGTTCGATTATGGTGGTATCATAAGTTCTTAATTCATCATAAGACCAGGAAAAAACATCCTTATATTCATTAGGGAAGGTATTTAGTTATTTTTACCAGCTTAGGAGTTTCCTTGGTGCCTATATCGTAATCTTCAACCTCTTTAGGCCGAGGCTGCAAAGTAGACTTTAAGGGAATGTCATCATGATCAAACGATATTTCCAAAGGAATCAGACCTTTAGGGATATGATTATTTTTCAATATCAACATGTGGTGATTAGCGATATTATCTTGGAACTCATGAGGATCTTCCCCTTCCTACATGATCCAAGAAAGGTCATTCTGATTTTCTTGGTCAATATGTGTTTCAACAAAGTTATCCACCATTTCTAGGAATTCTCTGATTTGTTCATCATCTTCGAAGACCTGCCATTGTTGTATATTGTTTGGTATTGAGGGTCTGTGCCTCATTTCTATGTGATACTTCAGTTTGAAAACAGTAGGAGGTACAAACATTGAGGCTTCTTTGGCCAATGAATCTGCCCATTTATTTTCTGTTTTGGGGATGTAGTGAACATTAACTGATGCAAACAAAATTTCAATAAGATCCCAGACACAATTTCTGTAAGACCTCAACCTCGAGTGTTTGTCCTGGTACTTCCGATTTATCTATTTTACAATTAATTCCGCATCACCATAGACTTCCAAGTTTTTAATTTTCAACTTCCTGGCAGCCTCTAATCCTAAGACCATGGCTTCATATTCACATACATTATTGGTGTAATCGATGTCCCATTGTAACCTATCAAAGAAAGGGATAATAAACTCGTCTTTGAGTGCCACAAAAAGCACTCAAGCTCCTTCTCCTTCACAAGACGAAGCACCATCAAAATACATTTTCCAAACTCCAGTACCATATACATTTTTATTTGTCTTTTCTATTTTTCCTTTTTCTGTACAATTTTTTTATATACATTTATCTAAATCATCATCAATCGATAAAATACAGTTTCCTAAATCTTGATCTATGACATAAATATGGTAATTATTCGGATTTCAGTGGATCAGTTACGGTATATGCCAACCTTGTTTCTATGTACAGGCGGGTGAACTTTCCACCGAAGATCAGGATTGTAGCGTATGTCATGTCGAGTTCAAGGGATCCTCCAAGTTTGGTGCCCCAAGACTTGGATAACAACATGCCATATTTTGGAGGGATACCAACAACAACCACATCCATTAGAACACTTTTTGCAGGAATCTGTGCAAGATTAACCACTAAATATTTAATCATACCCATACATTTAACTTTTCTCGAATCAAAAGAATACAAATCTCCGTATGGTTTGGTGATTTCAAGGCCAAGCCTATCCATAATATCTTTGGGCATCACATTGTGGGAGGCTCCAAAATCCAACATGCAATTATGGAGCATATGATCATGCATAGTCAGCGTAATGTAGAAATGAGCGACATTATTTATGGCACCTTCAAAGTGCGGGCCAAAAATTATATTCGGTTTATCATCTTCTAAATTTATAACGTCGGCCTGACTTTCAATATCCGAAAAATTTATCATTTTGGCAAATTTATTTCTGTATGTAGGGTTTTTTTCTAGTTCAACTAGAGGTATAAGGATCTTGATCTTATTAATCTCATTTTCTAGATTGAAACTTCCCGTTGTCTTATCAGCTTCTCTGGTTTGGATTTCTATCTCCCTTTTTTCTGATTTATTAGTTTGTGTTGCTTTCGTTTCAATTGTTTTTGTTTCGACAGTCTGTGCTTCAACTACTTTTGTTTTAGCAGTTTGTGAGTCAACTACTTTTATTTTGGCAGTATGTGAGTTAGCTGCTTTTATTTTGGCAGTCTGTGAGTCAGCTACTTTTATACTTCTGCTGGAGCTTGACCATTATATTATTGACGATTCCTTGATAAGCATAATCTTCTGTGATGTTTATGCTATCATCATTATTAGACCGATATTCTGCGTTTAAATACATTTCATAATCTTGTCTCGTCAAATGAGGTTGTTGACAATCATAGAAAATATTATTCATATCTTCCTCTAACTCCTCAAATTCTTGCATGTCATCTCCTCCTATAAAATTTTCATTTTAAAAGGGGGTTTGAATACTTTGATCTTAATTTTTAATTTGTCTTTGTTGTATTTGAGGGTTAGGGTTCCTCCTGAAATATTTTCTAACGAATTGATCCACTTTAGATTGATCTAGTTCCATCTTCAAAATTTTGTTTGATAATTCTTTAATTATTTTTTCCATATCATCCATCTTATCTTCCAAGGACCTCCCAGATCTGGAGGGTCTTGCTTGTTCTCTAAATCATCTAGTCTCTTTATTTTTAGTTTCGATTTTAGTTTTTAGCTTTCTAGATGCCATCATATTTGACTCGATGTATACATCATCTTCTTTCATTATAGTGAGGTCGACAACTCTCCTTTACCTCAACAGTAGAGAAAAATCGGGCTCAAAAACCTTGACAAAAGTTACTTTTGTTGTAGGTTGGGAAGGTTTAACCTCAGTTGGGATCTTGTTATATAATTTATTAAATCTTTGAGTGAATTCAAGAACTGTTATTAAATATTACTAAAGAAAAAGTTTGAAGGAGGCATCTCCTAAATTGAGATCGGGGTAAGATCGCTTGCAAAAATAACTTCGGAACAAGGAGTTCCGAAACTTGACTCCAGAGGGGTTAGTACTGCAATAGGACTACCTATCTCTGTGAACTGCTTTTATTTTTCTATTTGTGAGGTATCAATAGGGGTGACTGGTGATAAAGGAGGTAACATTTGTTTTTGTTTTAGAAGTGTTTCAGATTGAACCTTTGTCTTCGTCCCTAGATATACTACCCACTAGGCTTCTAATTCTTGTGTATACACTTCAAGATTCTTTTGAATTTCTTCGGTAGTTTGTTTACCAGAAGACTCTGGTTCAAAACCTGGAGGTATGGATCCCTGCACCAGAGGGGTGGTTATCAATTCTCCCTGTAGTATCTTGGGCAAACTATTCCTTCTGTGCCTTTGGAAAGTGAAGAAACTGGCATGTTGGTCAAGGGATAACGTCTGAACTCTACCTTGTACCTCCTCATAAGATCTGATTCCCCTGAATATATCATCATATGGGGATTCTTCATGCATATATCTTTTCATATTGCACTGAGCTAGGTGATTCTCCACGATCTTGTATGGATCATGTCTTTTGAATTCAATGTCGACCAATTTGACATCCTCTAAAGCTGCAACCTCTACTTTGGAATGACCAAAATCCAACAAGGAAAAACTTCCAACCTGTAGAGGGAAGGCTGGCCAAACTTTCTTCTGAGCTGCTTTTAGCTCTTTTCCAATGCCTCCTATTACCATCTGGTAAGCCACTTCTCTGCACACCAATCTTTCGAGAAGAAACTTTGGGAGAGCATGAGGGGAAACCGAGCATCCGAAAACCTTGATATAGGAGAAATTTTCTTCAATGAACCAATCTGCAATTTTTTTAAGGTTTCCCATAATTTGATTTGAAATCCGAGGAGGTGGATGACCATATAGTGTTTGGTGAATGAATATCACTACATTATGAAAAATTTCATCAAATAAATCTTTGGCCTTTTCCTCCCATAGTTTCAAATGATAAAAATGGATAGGTTCTGCCCTGGTTGGGTTCCAACTCCAATTCATCAATACAAATGGAGTCATAAAATATATGGCATCCATGACATACGCATACATTAAAAAGGGGCAGGTTGACCTTTTGACTTCGCCATTTGATACTTAGTAATTTCCTTGGCTAGGTTATCGGACAACATCTTAGCCCAGTTGAAAGTGTATCCCTCAGCTACCTCATGCATGATTGATACCCATTCCACCAGGAAATGAGTAGGGATTTTCCTTCCAAATATTCTACATAGAATCATGGCTACATATATCATATTCTCATTTGATGATGCAGTGGAATAAAAACCATGGGATTCAACTCTGAATTTCACTAGATTTCCCCACCAGGATTTAATTATATCTAGGTAGCTTCGGTCAAATTGCACACATTCTTTTTTTTCAAACTCCATCATGAACGCAACATTATAAATATATTTTGGATCACGGGATAGCTTGTACATTACTTGGACGTGTTCCGGTCTGAAAGAGCCAACAACGACCTTTTGGTGATTGATGATGCTCTTGGTCTACACATCGGTGTTTTACAGATCCCATCTTATCATGTCATTATATGGCATGAGCTTCGGCCACGTAGCTATTTTATGAAGCTCGAACTCTGCTATAGTTCTGAGTTTAGTTCCATGAATGTCATTCGTTTCATCTCCAGAATCGTCTGGGCAATTTATAATTTCATGCTCCAAGATTTCAAAAATCTGCATCCAGGATCTAATTGAGTCTACAGCTCGTGGCGTAGTATCAGACAAAGCATCTACGTTAAGATTCGAACCTTCACCAACATCATCATTCTTCTTTGATGTTTTCCTGGGTGCCATGATGTCATAAATAGAACGCGAATACCTGTTACAGGGGAGAATGCATAAGATTTCCTTGGATAAAACTCACTACTTTGTTGAAGGTAAAAATGAAATTCAAAATAGAACACTTTTATTTACGCTCAGTTTGCATTAATTCGAGCATGGTTTTATGTATTATGAATTTATTGTCTTTAATGGGAAAAGTACATCTGGCGATACACACTCTATGCTAGAAATAATTTTCGTTGATCCATAATAAATGTTACTAAATATCGGCAAATCACGATCAAGAGCTTTGGATGGAACAAAATTGAAATATCTCGAAAGCGAATGCACAAAATATTATTTTACACTATTAATTTCCTTTTAATATGTTAATTAATCATGTTTAAAACTCAATGCTTTTGGGAACTCGGGTTTCAGTATTTTTTGGATGCGATGAATGGTAAACCCCCGATTCCTGAAACGCGAAACGATTAATTATCTTTGACTTAGTTTGATTTAATTAATCGATATTTAATCTTTCGACATTTTATCATTTCGTAGGTTTGCAAGTTGACTCTTTGTTATATCTCTGAAAGGCCATTACTTGCAATGACGTGTCAAGGATGAGTCATCCTAGAGGTGCCACGTGTTAATTTGAATCGTGCAAACCCTTAGACAGAAAGTTCAGAAAAAGCGTCGCTTGTCTACTAGGAGAAGACTCAAGACACATGCGTACATCATGACTCGTGTCTTTAAAAGTTTTGAAGAACAATTAAAATGAACATATTTTGGGTATCGAGATTTTGAAGGTTAAGACATAATGAAATATCCAAAACACAAAACTTCGAAGCAACTTTCAATGATTTGACTCATATCATTTGGCGAATCCGCAAATATGAAAGATTTCAGATCATTCGATCATACGAAAAACTTTATCAACGGTGAAAATCAAGCGCGTTTTGTTCTTATTAAACGAGAATAAAATTTATTAAAGTCTAAAGTTTAGAAAAATATGTGTTCCAACACACCCAATGCCTTGAATATATTAATTCAAATCAGGAGGTAACATTCCAGAAGAGGGAGGAAGATCCTATGAATCATGCCTCTCTCATAATTTAATGATGGTAGGAAGCTTGAGTGTGTCCACTAGCACAAGAGTTAAATTTGCAATAAACTAATACAATTATCAGACATATATTTAGTAGGAATTATTCCACTTGTCATACCATTCTGCAAAAGCTTGAGTGCACTTTTCCTTCTCTTCCCACTGATCATGAAGATCAAAATCAAAGGACTTGGTAGAATGAAGTTGGAGAAATCTCTTGTCATGAAATATTTTGGTTGTTAAAACCAAAACAAACAGCCTGCCACTGATTAATAAGTTCCTGCATCCATGAAGAAATATATAAGTTGTCTAACCAGTTGTTAGAAAGGTCCTTAAACTAGCCCCGCTACACAATTAATGGACATTAACACCAGAGATATACCACAATATAAACACAAAAGAACGATGGTTGATGATGAGTCTATTCCTATTGACTATGAAGAAATAATTGATTTAGATGAAACACATTTAAATCATAAGAGGAAGAAAACAAATGTTGATAATGTTCAAGAATCCATCGTTAACTCATAGTATTATAGTAAAAGTCTTAAAGGTAGCAGATAAATAATAACACTAGGTGTTGATCTAGAGGAGACAAAATTATATGAAAAATCGTAACTTCAAAAAAGTAAGCATGAAAAAATGACTAAAAACATCATTGAATAAAAAAATATATTTAGAAAAAATTGAAAATGGATGAAAAATAAGCATTTAAAAAAATAATGTGGAAACATTGTGGATCAAAAAATTTAAAATATCTAAAACCACCTAAAAACAGAGGGGGGGTGCTACCAATAGCACCATTTTTAAAAAACGGGGTAAAAAATTGGACCCCCCCAAAAACGAGAACTCTACAGAGTTCTCGTTAAGTTGGTAACTATGTTTTTTGTTCATGTGGTTGAAAATATTATAGTTAGAGGTCTAGTGTTGCCTAATCCAAAGTAGGATTTATAGTGAAAGGAACCTTGCAAGTAGTCTTGAGGCTATGTCCAAAGAGGTTTCTTATCTACTAGACTTATCTTTTTTGGAAGACCTTCAGAGAAGTCCATATCTACACATATCTGTGCGTAACTAGCGATATATGTGGGCATAGCTAGCAATATGATTTTTTTTTTTTTTGGAGTAGTGCATATATTCATAGATGTGTGCATAGTTAGTGATACAATGATTTTTTGTTTATTTGAAATGGAAGTGGAATCAGAAACCTTTGGAGAAGTCCATGTCTACACATATGCATGCATAACTAGTGATATGCTAATTTTCTATTTACTTGCAACATAAGTAGAATTTTATGTCATTTTGCATCTTCTAAAGACACTTAAATCACCAACATTGAAGAGAGAGCTTAGGGAGACTTATCCAAACAAGGGTGGTGGTGATGTTGTCCTTGAAAAACCAAAGGCAGGGAACCATGACATCATTCACACATGGGATTACCCACAACTAGGGAATTGAGTTTAGGATGTGATCCCAATATGTAGTTGAGTCAAACTCGAGAGTGAATTTTTTTTGGCACACAGATAGATGAACACTTCTTGGATTTTTGATTTACACAAATATATGAACATCGTCGAAATGGACTTGGAGGAGCTTCTTGAAGAAATAAACCTTAATCTCAATTCTTGAGTAAGAACTAGATTATGACCAATGTCCTTTCAAGTGTAATAAGTGCCATGAGTATGGCCACTTTGTTAAGCACTGCAAGAAAGATTAGTAAAAAAAGGATTTGAATGCAAATCTGAAAGACCCCAAGGCATTTCCACTAATGAAGGGAAAGAGAGGAAACTCAAGGGCAAGAGAAGAAACTCCTTGCAAGCTAACTTGGATCTGGAAAAGCAACCATGTTTGAAGAATTCAATTTGTATACAAAGAAAATATATGAATATATTGGAGTGGAGGAATAAGAAACCATGGTTGGTGAAAAAAAAAAAAATGAGATGGTAGATAAACGACTAATCAAGATGTAACAACATACCCCTAAAACCCTATACTATGAGCTTAACCCTTATGGATAATATAGTATCAAATCCAAGAGGAGGAAGCATGAACCTCCCCCCAAAAGAATACAAATCGTTTCCAAACTCTATGGATCACCACACAATAGAATTTGGCACAACATATGTGGAAGAAGCAAGTGGGGAGATAGTATAACAATCAACCCACAATTTAAAAATTCACAAAGAGGTTTTGCATGAGAATAATTGATGCAAATAAACAAGATCTCACTCCACTATGCAACTTGACTC
>ML779857.1:119662-133021 GCA_009831015.1 Picea engelmannii
CTCATTGGATATAATTGAATGGTTTAAGTATAAGTTGGAAAAGGTTTTTAAATTGTACTTGATAATGATTCCCCCCCCTCTCAGTATCAACAAAAGCTACTTATAGTGATTCACTTTTATACTTGAAGTGAAATACACTTTACAATTTTAGCATGAATTTTTTCAAAAAAAGTAACAAAAGAGAGACTTGAACTGAAGAACTCTTACTTAATAAGGCAAATTTTAACCAAATGGTCTAGCAAAACATATTTTATTGTTTATCAAGAGCATTGTTGTTGTTGTTGTGCGTGCTCAAACAAAAAAAACTCTTTTCACACAAGCAAACAATTTCGCTTCTCGATGACAACAAGGGTTAGATCTCGGTTAGCTTACCCGAAAGATGCACCTTTTCCTAACTGTTTTTTATTTGTCGAGATCGCATAGGGAGTGGGGAGAAAAGAATACCCAGATCTAAAAGAGTAGCAACCCAGAAATAAATAATATTAAACTGAAATAAAACCAAAATAATACTCTGCAAAAATTTTAAAAAATGTGCATTCATGCTTTATATCTCCAGATCTGACTGAAATGGTCGTATCTTGGGCAAACATAAACCTTTTCGAGTGAAACAAAAAGTGTTCCTAACTGAAACGAGTTCTACGGACGCAATGGAACAGTCTTCTTGGCCTAGAAATGTATGGAAATGATAGAAAATGGATATGATTCAACTCGGCTTCACGATCTCAATCTACAACAGGAGCAGGTCTTCAAATAGACTTTGATACCATGTTTGACAACACAGGTATTCCAACAGAGGATGAACACCTTCAGTAACCACTCACACAATCAGATCAAAGATCAACACACCAATGTTTTGACATGGTAAAACCCCTACGGGGAAACATCCACGACCCCAACCAACGCGACCACTTGGAGCTGTTTATTAATGCAAAAGAAAAATATTACAGAGAGATTTTACAAGAGTTTCTCATAATCGATCATCGACAAATGAACCTTCGTGCTCTTTAAATAGAGATCATGGACCAATCGGGTGTTAAGCGACCGATCAATGGCCGTTAAGATCGAGGAGAGTATGAACCGTCGGATCACTCTATGCCGGGAACATATTGTGACTGTCAGATTTCCTAGCTACAAATGCATACTAAGGCATACTAAAGAAACACACTATGAAACACACTTTTACCTAACAACACATTAAACCAAGTATATCTTAACTAACTCCTAAGTGTCTAAATATCTTAACAATTTCTTACTTGAAAAGGCTTTGTTTCCTATTTTAGATTAATAACATGTCGATCTTTGAATTATTTAGTAGAGAATCATTTTGGACTCTCGAATGTCTTCAAGAGATTCTAAATTTTTGGACCGTCTAAGGTATTGTAGAAAATTCAAACCCAATAGAGTTTATAAATTGTTAGAAAAATAGACTTACTAATAAATTTAAAATATTTTTTATTTATTAAAATGTTTAAAATACAAAACAAATAACAATGAAAAATCCTAAAACCTCTGTGAAAATCAATGAATAGTCATAATGCAATGCTTACTCTGGCCGAACTCATTACATGTTAAATAGAAATAACAATACCTTTTTCATACACACAAGCCCACCACTAGTATCATATCTCATATGAAAAGGAAACTTACACCCAATGCCTTGAATATATTACTTCAAATCAGGACGTAACATTCCAGAAGAGGGAGGAAGATACTATGAATCATGCCTCTCTCATATTTTAATGATGGTAGGAAGCTTGAGTGTGTCCACTAGCGCAAGAGTTAAATTTACAATAAAATAATACAATTATCAGACATATCTTTAGTAGGAATTATTCCACTAGTCATAACATTCTAGAAAGAGCTGAGTGCACTTTTCCTTCTCTTCCCACCGATCATGAAGCTCAAAATCAAAGGAATTGGTAGCATGAATTCAGAGTAATCTTTTGTCATGAAATATTTTGATTGCTAAAACCAAAACAAACAGCCTGCCACTGATTAATAAATCCGTGCATCCATGAAGAAATATATAAGCCGTCTAGCCAATTGTTAGAAAGGTCCTTAAACCATCCCCGCTACACAATTGATAGACATTAACACCATAGATATACCTAAATTACCTCACAAACCTTCCAAAATGCAATTAAAAAGTGAAAACAAAACATTTTCCTTCCCATCTTTCATAAACAATTTGTCCAAATTGTTATCACTCCAGGAGTCTCTTTAGGTTGCAACTCAAGAGAGCCTGGTAAATTATCATAATGCTTAAGGATGTATTTAGAAAATGGAACAAAGTGAATACCTCACACACTCAATCTTCAATTCAATATAGATTTGGATAAATCAAGACAAAACAAGGCCACCAAAAGGGTATTGCAGGTCAACATTACCACATTCATCAATAATGTATGTGGCAGGTCAAGTATAAAAAGAAATGACTTATGACTCTATGTTTATTTATGCAGAGATAATAAGGCAATTATCAATCACAGAATAAACATGGAAATGAACAATAGCTCAAGCTCACAAGTACATAAATGAAAGGTAAGAAGAAAGTCTGTACAATATCCAATGGAAGAAACTTATCATTCCATGATATATTAAAAAAGGTATGGATCACAAGAGTACATATGAGAATTCAAGTTCGAACCCTTAATAGTGATGCCTCTATGGGCTTAAATAGTGCTTACAATATAGTTGTCATATCCTCAAAGGGTGGATCTCAATGACACTTGTTTAAAGGAAATCTACAAGATTACAAAAGATAGGATTTCAGATCCTATTTTCAAGGGATAGATATCCCATCCTAATCCCAGGACTTTAGCTCCACCTGAGATTCCTAATGGGTGTAGGAGACTATCATCATCGACCTCTAATAGCTAGAGCACTAACCCAATATTTGACTACTGAAAATCAGGTCAAACATTGATCGAATATTTCACACACAGATCTTTGACAAGTTTGCATCGCAATACACTATGGAACCCTGCTTTGCGCTACCAACTGGTTGTAGGAGACTATTTTAGGACACAATGAGTGAACAGTTTCTTTGAAGAGTGAACTAGGTGCTATAAGGAGTTGCCTTAGGCCTAATAATTCATGATATGACCTGTGTAGCCTTGAAAACTTCAAAATTTGTGACAAAATGTTTTTGTAAATGAAGAATTGTCTTGGCAAAAACATATTAATGCCAATTACTGATCCTATTGAGACTTCTCAGGTTTCGTCTCAACACATATACCATACATATTCCCCCTTAAGATAAAATAAAAATGACTTCATCATCTATCATCAATCACACAAACCTTTAAAATATCTTTGAATTAATCATCAAGCTTGGGAGAACTAAGAGAGGTAATCTCCTTCAAGAATATATCCAAATTCTTCTTACTAACCATATTTTTTGGCCAAGTATAAGTGCAGTTGTTGGAAAAACCTTCAACAACCCAAGTGTTTGAAGGAGTCGACATGATTTATATCTTTCTCAATTAATGAAGTGTCTGTAGGCTCAAATCTGACTAGGGAGCCTGACCTTTTCCTAGGAATGGGGTCCTTCCTTGGTGCCATGAAAGAAATGAGAGCCTGCTTCAATTATCTCTGCGCAAGAAATGGTGAGGAAAAAGATTCCAATGAAGAAGTTAATGAATGTATGAAAACCTTGAAACCCTTTGATGGCGAGCTACAATTGTGGAAGATACCCTCAGTGCTTCGATGATGGTTAAAATAACTCGGGCACACCTCCTTTTAATAGCTTTCCTCATGCAAAATTTAAAATTCAAAACAAGGCCTTTTCCCTCCTAGTTTGTAGCGTGCCATAGACTGAAATGATGCATTGCATTGACAAAAGAGGCTGAGTTGGTAGCGCCTCCAGTAAAAAAGTACACAGATGCGCTACAAACTCGTAAACATGAAGGGGAATGATATATAACGGTCAAATCATGTTTTGAGGCATATGATGGTTTTAAAAAAGACAAAAACTGACTTATATGACCCATGACTCATAAATAGGAGATAAATGACTTATATTTTGACCCATAGTGACCTAGGACAATGACCATGAAAACCACTTAGTCACTTTTTACCTTATGTGGCATGACTCACATTGCTGACTAGACTCATGAAGGGCATACTTTATTGAATGACTCAATGAGACAAAAGCCAAAAAAATTACCTAAGACAAAAATAACAAGGTATTTTTATTTGGAGATAACATCTGGCTCTAATTGGGGATGGAAGCCTCCCTGTGAGGTTCCAAGGACTTGCAAGACCAATTGCCTTTCCTATCACCTACAAAACTTATAAAGAAGTGAAAATGTTGTTCCATTGGGCATGGAGTTATTATGAGACTAAAACTGGAAAAGAAAAAATATTTACAATAGAGAAGGCTTAAAAAGTCTTAGTAGAAATAGGTTTTGAGAAAAATCCCATTGAATGGGCCACCAAATACTTCATTAGCTTCCAGATTTTGCAAGAGAATAGTATTGTTCTGCAGCACTTGAGTGATGATGAAAGGTCTAGTCCACAATGTGTCAAATTTTCCATGCTTGCCTTTATCCTGTCTGTAAGCATCCCACTTTAAGACAAGATCCCCTGTTTGGAAAACTTCTTCCTTAGCCTTTTTATAAAAAATATCCTTCATCTTCTTCTGATGCAACTCTGTCTTCGCAAGTAACTTCTCCCTTATATGTTGAAGTTCAACTAGATGAAGATTCCTCCTAACCAAATCATTTGGTTCCCCTTCTTCTTCTTGAAAACATTTTTCAACAGGTAATGATAATTGGTTAGGAAAAATGGCTTCAGTCCCATACACAAGCTTGAAAGGAGAAGTGCCAATGGACTTCTTATTTGTTACTCGATCATCCTAGAGTGGAAATTTTAATTTAGAATCCCAACTCCTTTGGTTTTATTCAAGAAATTTTCTAATGATCCTCACTAGGCTCTTGTTTGACGATTCAACAAGGCCATTACCTTGAGGATAGTAAGCAATTGAGTGAACAAGCTGAATACCCATGTCTTCACATAACTTCACCAAAACATCAGCTTTAAAATTAGTTGCATTGTCAGTAACAAGTCTTTTTGGGCAACCAAATCTAGCAAATATATGATCATTCAATAAATTTATGATAACATAATGAGTGGCATTCCTGGTGGGAATAACCTCAATCCATTTTTTAAAGTAGTCAGTTGCCACTAGGATCCACCTATGCTAGCCACTTGATGATGGATCTATATCTCCAATAAAATCCAACCCCCATTGTTGGAAAGGTCCAGTGACTACAATGGGTTTCAATGGAAGAGATTTCAATTGTTGTTTTCCAGTGAACCTTTGACACTTGTTACATGTCTTAACATAGGAGAAAAAATCATAAAATAAACATCGCCAATAGTAACCAACCCTCAAAATCTTGTGGGCTGTAGTCTTCCAATAATGATGGCCACCACAATTGATGCTATGAAACTGATGCATAACCTGAACTGATTCTTCTTTGTCAAGACATCTTAACAACATGCCATAGGGGTCTTTCCAATAAAACATATTTTCATTAATACAAAACTTGAATGCCTTGAGTTTTAATGCTCTCACCTATGTTGGATTCATCTCTAGAGGGGTTGCAAGAGTCTGCAAAAATTGTATTATACTGTTGTACCATTCACAAGAGGTCAAATTTGCTGAAACTGGCTGATCATGACTGTACTTTTGATCAAAAAATTCTGATTGTGCATCCTCTGCATTTATGTTGATAAAATTTATGCCCAACACCTCACAATTCTCCTCAGCAAGAAGCTTTGCCAAACCTTGACCCTTGATCAATTTAGCTGGCTTAATGTCAACATCAAACTCAATGAGTTTGGAAATCCACTTGGCTCTTTTACCATCTATATTTGGTTGAATAAGTACATCTCTGACTAAACCAGATGGTACATAAGCTATTACTTTGGCATGCAAAATATAGATCCTAAAATCCTTAAGTGATTTGATCAAAGCATATGCTTGTTTTTCAATAGGGTCATACTTAACCTCAACATATCTTAATGTCTTGCTGAAGAAAGCCACTAGTTGTTCATGTCCTTGATCATTTCTCTAAAGTAGCACTACTGCAATGGTGTCATTAGATGCAAATGAAAAAATGTAAAAATCTTTACAGTAGTCAGGGTTGATCAAAGTAGGAGCTGACATAAGAGCTTTCTTTATAAATTCAAAATAATCCCTTGTTGCATCATGCCATTTAACTTCTAAATCCTTCCTTAGCATGCTAGTGATGTGTTTAATCAACTCTACAAAATTAGGAATAAATCTCCTAATGAATTTAATCTTACCAAGAAATGATTGGATGTCCTTCTTAGATCTTGGAATTGATATCTTTTGAATAGCTTCTACTCTTGCAGGGTCAATCTTTACTCCTTCAGCAACCACTATGTGTCCCAAAAGATTACCTTATTTTAATGAAAACTGATATTTCTTTGGATTTAATGAAATCCCATACCTCTTTCACTTCAATAATGTCTTCCTCAAATGATGCAAATGCTCTTTATGGCTATGAGAAAACATTGTTAGATCATCCAAATATATCAGAAAAAACTTATCCTTTTCACCTACAAAGGCAATGTCCATGTCCCTTTGAAATGTGGCCCCAACATTCATAAGCCCAAAGGGAATCTTGGCATACATAAAAGTACCCCAAGGAGTTGTGAAGGCAGTCTTTTATCTGTCATCTGGGTGCACTGAGATCTGGTTATAGCCCAAAAACCCATCAATAAAAGACATGACACTAGCTCCAGAAACTCTTTGTAAGATATGCTCCATCTTAGGCAAAGGGTAGTTGTCTTTCTTAGAGAACTTGTTCAAGTTCCCGAAGTCAACACACAACCTAATCTCCCCATTTTTTTTCCTAACAGGAACTAGATTAGCAACCCACTCATAATATCTTAGTGGAATGATAATTTGAGCATTCAATAATTTTTTGATTTCTTTTTCCACTATGGGTAGAACAAGGGGACTAATAGATATTAGTTTTTGCTTAAAAGGAATGACTTATTTCTTAAGGGGAATTGTATTCTCAATCACTTGAGTGTCATAGGTCTTTAGATCACTGTAATCCCATGCAAAAATGTCTGAAAAATATCTCATCAGGATGCCATATTCATCTCTCTGTTCTACAGTCAATTGTGTGGACAGATTTATAGTTTTTGGGAATTTTTCCTCTCCTAAATTGTACTAAAAACAATAGGGTCTTCCTCTTTCTTATCAGGTTTCAAGGGTACATCATTCTGGTAAAAAATAATCTCAAGTGGTACTAATCCTCTAGGGATTTTATTATTGGGGAGTTGAATGATATCATGGCGCCCAATTTTTCTTTTCAACTTAGGATTTTTGGATTTTTCAATGTTTTCATTTTGATGATCCATATGGAGGGTTGAAAACTCATCTATGAATTCTAAGAATCTGACCAATTCCTCATCATCATCAAACACCTTCCAAAATTTTACATTGTCTGGCAAAGAAGGTTTGTATTTCACTTGGATTTCATAATTTAGCTTTGCTGGCATAGGTGGATTGAAAGTACTAGCTGAGACAACTAATGAATCAACAAGTTGATTCATAGCTCTAGGAATGTATGAAATGTTAAAATCTAGAAAATAATCAATGAGATTCCATACCTCATCTATGTATGCCTTAAGCCTGACATGCTTGGCTTGAAAAGTGTTTTTTAATTGTTGGATTATCAAATCAGCATCTCCAAATACTTTCAACCCCTGAATATTCATGTCCTTAGCAGTGTTCAAGCCCAAGACCAAGGCCTCATACTCTGCTATATTGTTTTTCACCTTGAAATCCAATTTGAAGGACAAATGAATGGTTTCTTTTGAAGGTGAAATAAATACAACACCTACTCCTGCAGACTCTTTTGAACAAGCACCATCAAAAAACATGCTCCATATAGGAGTTCTTTCTACTTCTGGAGATTTGCAAATAGGCTTTCTGAGCTGCAATGATGATGATAAATAATCATCAATATGAAGTATACAAGACCCCAAAACTATATCAACTGAGTATATGGGATTATTAGTAGGCTCCTTCTCATCATTGATTATATAAGACAATTGAGCTTCCCTATATAATCTCCCTTTTTCTCCTCCGAAAACCAGGACAATTGCATAAGAAAGGTCATTTTTCAAGGTGCCCCCTAGCCTCTTTATCCATGCTCTAGACAAGAGCATACCAAATTTGGGTGGCACGTCAGCTACCACAATGTCTATTACCATGCTTCTCATTGGTAACTGATATAAAGAAATGGATAAATATTTTATCAAACCAAGGCACTTAGCCTTCCTAGAGTCAAATGAAAATAAATCATGATAAGACTTGGTAATATCTAAACCCAACTCATCCATAACTGCTTTTGGCATGAGGTTATGAGAGGCTCATGTATCTAGAAGGAAATTATGTAGAATTTTGTCATGGATGTTCAAGGAAACATAGAATGGTGGAGAGGTTTCCTCACGGTCTTCAACCATTGGGATAAGGACAATTGTAGGCTTGTCACCTTGGATATTTACAACATCAACAACAGTTGGCATGGGTTTAGGCTCAAGGTCTTTGAGGGTGGTTTGTTTGAAGGCATCATTCTTCATTAATTCCATGAGTGGTATGGGGATTTCAACCTTCTGAATTTTTGATTCAAAACTAAAAGAGAAAGAGACTTTGTCAGGGTTCCTTACCTCTTGCACAAGATCTTTAAGAAGTACTTGATTCTTGGCTTGAGCTTGATCTTTGCTTGGTTGTTGTTTTGCAGGGGCAACAACTTTCTTGGGAGGAGCTTGTTCATATTGCTTACCATTACTCTATTTGGATCTCAGATTATATCTATTTTGATCATCATTTTGACAAATAGATTCTTAATTTGGATCTTGACTAGCTTGATGACTAAGAAAATATTCTTCATAGGCAGCCTGTGTCAAGAAAGAAGCATCCCCTTTGTCTCCCAAACAATGGATCTCATCATCTTCTCCAGGCTCCTCCTCCTCCATTACTGTGTTCTGAAAAGGGGTTTTGATATTCTCCTCTTCATTTGCATTTCTATTTCTCTGTAAAATCTGATGTGGCTCATTATTTCTCCTATATGGATTTGGATTTTGAGGAATGAAAGTATTAGGTTCTCTACCTTTTGCATGCTGCTTGTTCTCAAGATTCATTTTGGAAAATTATGAAGTCAAAGTCTCAATCATTTTGGTCATCTTCTCAATGTTAGGATCAACAATTGATGAGGAGGCTTCTCCCTTTTGTTTTCTCCTCTCTCCTTTGACTTTCAACGTTTCTACAACAAGGATATTAGATTCCACTTCAAGTGTTGCATCCTGCGTGTCATCCAATGTAACAGACCTTATTTCTTTCAATAACAAACAAAATTCGGCATCAAAAGCATTAACATATGTGATATTTGCAGAGGTAGAAGTAGGCTTGATTTCAGTTGGGATCTCACTATACATTCTATTAAATTTCTTGGTCAAGTCTGACACTGATTGACCAGTCTCCCTTCTCAAGTTACCAAACTCTGTAATGTAGTACAAAAAGTCTTTCTTATCCCCCCATTGTTTTAAGAACGTATCATCAAAAAATTCAATCCCTCTTATAGATCTTGGGGTTAATTATCTAAACCACCTCTTGGATTCTCCATCTAAGATTTGCAAAATCACTCTCATCCATACATCTTCATCTGTGATATTTAAGTTATCAACATAACTATAAAACAATTCAAGGTGTTCTTCAGCTGTGACCTCTTCTACCCCTGAAAATTTTGGCATATACTTTTGATAGTCTCCAGTGGGCATTGCATTTAGGGGATTAGGCAATACTAAAGGGGCATATCTATAAGCTATAATTATTTCCATCTTAGTGGGGTTTTGAGGTGTTGTTTCCATGATAGCAATAGATGTAGATGCACTGGGAGTTTGGATTACAAGGGATTGAGATGAGGTTGATATTGAGTATGAGGGTGGGGTAGTAAGAGGAGAAGGTATTTTTGGACTTGCAATGGATGATGTAAAATAAGAAGCTCTATAAAATTCAGATGACAACTGGGGCAAGGTTTTCTTCTCCTTTCACAGACAGTTCATGTAGGACAAGTTCAATTGCAGGCAGATTTGTATGAATAAAGGCTGAATTGGGTTCAGTTTCAGATTGAGAAGATTCTACAGAGGATGAGAAAATGTATTCTACAACAAAAGGTGAACTATCTTCTTGAGTTAGATCAAAGGATACTTGGACTTCTGAAACTATCTTTTCACTATCAATTTTTGAACCTATCGCTTCAACAATTTTTGGTTTTATCAATAGATTTTCTAGAAAAGACATAGAGGGATTTCTGGATATACCTGAACTTGAATATCCCTTCTGTAATGCCTTTCCCTCTTTGATTATCCTCTCAGGATTAGATATTGGATCAATAAGTGGTTGTTGAGGATTTGCTCAAGTATGTGCCTTCTTAGGAGCCATAATTCACCAATGGAGTCGCCATATAGAAGATTACAACCGAACTAATGATGCCCAACCTTTGTTTATCATCAAAGTTGGGACTATGTCATCTCCCAGGGAATCTTGCTTCACACTCCTCTCCCTGGAAACAACGCTAATTTTTTATCACTCCAGGAGTCTCTTTAGGTTGCAACTCAAGAGAGCCCGATAACTTATCAAAATGCTTAAATATATACTTAGAAAATGGAACAAAGTGAATACCTCACACACTCAATCTTCAATTCAATATAGATTTGGATAAATCAGGACAAAACAAGGCCACCAAAAGGGTACTTCTCAGAAAGTTGTTAACTGAGATGAATGAAAGAAACTAATTATATCAACAATACCACATTCATCAATAATGTATGTGACAGGTCAAGTATAAATAGCAAATGAATTATGACTCTATGTTTATTTATGCAAAGATAATAAGGCAATTATCAATCACAAAATAAACATGGAAATGAACAATAGCTCAAGCTCACAAGTACAAAAATGAAAGGTAAGAAGAAAGTCTGTATAGTATCCAATGGCAGAAACTTATCATTCCAAGATATATTCAAAAAGGTATGGATCACAAGAGTACATATGAGAATTCAAGTTCGAACCCTTAATAGTGATGCCTCTATGGGATTAAATATTGATTACAATATAGTTTTCAGATCCTCAAAGGGTGGATCTCAATGACACTCGTTTAAAGGAAATCTACAAGATTACAAAAAATAGGATTTCAGATCCTATTTTCAAGGGATAGATATCCCATCCTAATCCCAAGAATTTAGCTCCACCTGAGCTTCCTAATAGGTGTAGGAGACTATCATCATCGACCTCTGACAGATGGAGCACTAACCCAATATTTGACTGTTGAAAATCAGGTCAGACGTTGACCGAATCTTTCACACACAAAGCTTTGACGAGTTTGCAGCACGATACATTGTGGAACCCTTCTTTGCGCTACCAACTGGCTGTAGGAGACTGTTTTAGGACACGGTGAGTGAACAGTTGTTTTGAAGAGTGAAATAGGTGTTGTAAGGAGTTTCTTTAGGCCTAATAATTTCTGATAGCTCTGAAAACTTCAAAATTTGTGACAAAATGTTTTTGTAAATGAAGACTTGTCTTGGCAAAAACATATTAATGATGATTACTGATCCTATTGAGACTACTCAGGCTTTGTCTCAACACATATACCATACATATTCCCCCTTAAGATAACACAAAAATGACTTCATCATCTATCATCAATCACACAAAATTTTAAAACATCTTTGAATTAATCATCAAGCTTGGGAGAACTAGGAGAGGTAATCTCCTTCAAGAAGATAGCCAAATTCTTCTTACTAAACATATTTTTGGCCAAGTATAAGTGCTCTGTTAGCCTTCTATTCTCTGCTCTTAGACTGAGGTTTTGTTTGTATATATTGGCCAATTTCTTCTTCTAAACCCTCTTTCTTCTGATGTTCTTCTTCAGCTGATTGCATTCCTCTGCCAGTTCATTTACTTGGCTTGTTAATTGTCTACCAAGTGTGATATTTTCTTGATGTAACTTTTGATTCTTTTCCTGGACCTATTTAAGCTCACTGTCTGCCTCCTTGAACAATTGAGCCCAATCCTCTCTAGGTCCCTGCTCTGCCTATGAAGCTGGCTCTGGTGGAGAGTCTCTCAACTAGACTATGGTTTCCAATGCTTCCCTTTCAAGAGGGGAAGCTTTAAATTTTGACATCTTAGCACTAGGCCTTACCATGTCACTGATTTGAATCAACTCCTCTTCTAAAACAAGTTTCCTCCTTGAGGACATTTTGAGAACTGGTGTGTCATATTCAACTTGGATAATTGGGGGATTGTCTTCAATTTCCATTCGAGGGAGCTCTACAATAGGTTTTGATTGTTCTTTAATAACAATTTCTTGGACCTTTTCATTTCTCTTATTTCTTCTATAGACTTGGGCAGGTGAGGGTTTTGAATAAATTAGGTTTTGAGAAGGTTTATGTTTTTCAGATGCATGGGGGACAGTAGAACCATAAAGCTGAGCTATTTCAGGTGTAAGAGAAGAAGGGGAAGAATCTAGTGCTACTTCAAATGGGGAAGCGGGAGGGTCAATAGGAGGTGGTATCTTAGATGATGGGACAGAGGAATCAATGGGAGGTGTTGCAATATTATTCTTATAGGATTTGTGTGTAGGAGGAGAAGGAGGCAAATCAATGTGGTAGTTTGATACAAACAAGAAGGTAGGCCAATCCTTTCCTTCCCTTTTCAACTGTTCAAGAACTATAAGTTTAATTAGAGCATGGTGGAAGATAGACTTTTGAATCTTATCGAGCTTTCTTTGTGCAAATGAAATCATGCTTTGTAAACTATTGAAGAGGAAAAAGGATAAGTCTATCTCTTTCTTACCAGTGAAATGGAGAAGGAGCTTGAAATGATATTGCAAAACCTAGTTGTATCTTCCTTCACATGTGAAAAACCTCAGAATGATGAATATTAATTGTCATAGTCTTCTATCAGCCATTTCCTAGGAACACCCTTCACTAGATCAACTCCTCTATGTTCAAGTCTGAGCATATCTTGGCACATGTCTTCCTTTTCAATTTTCTTTGCTTTGAACCAATGTTCCCTTGTCCTAGGTGTTGGGGCTCAGAAATGTCGTATTTTCATCCACCTTTCCCTTCACTATTCCTTACATTTCATCACCCTATTAAACCTTTGTCATATCATTTTCATAAATACATTTGGGTTTAACATTATTATTTTCCACTTTATTCATTTTAGTATTAAAAGTGAATTTATGATTAAATATTAGAAAATATACATGTTTTCATATATATCTCAATTATGTGTGAGCTTTGTAA
>ML779857.1:155618-169109 GCA_009831015.1 Picea engelmannii
TCTTATTTCGACATTCACCAGCCACTTTGCGGCTGTGCTAGTTTTTATTTCTACTACGAATCACCAAGGTGTATGCCTATGTCACTTCATCCACAAACATATACCAACCTTTCACCTTTATATTTAAAGCAATCTTATGATTTCTCCTCTTATCAATTACAAATCATAATTACTACAAATTTCCTTTTAATGATGGACATAAATGCCATTAAAACATATTTAGTGGCGTTCAACAACCCAATCATTGTCAAAGGTTGATCACCATCTAGCTAAGTATTGTAAAAACTCAAGATGGTCCAATAATGATCTTTGTGAAAAATATAAAATGAGGTAACAAGCTATCACATAGATCACTATAAAAAGGATAATTTTGAAATTTTTATTATGATAGTTTACCAAGGTCACCATTAGTATATAACAATGGCGTTTTCTAAACATTCAAAATTTTAAACTTTTTCACCAGAATATGGAAAAACAAATCTTGGAAATGGATTGAGCACCTTGAAGAACTCTTAGGGCATTCTGATTATACAGACTCAATCACTCAAATATAGAGTTCCAACAATTGTTTACCAGATTTCAGTAAAAATTGATTGGAAAATATGCCCATAAAAACTCCAAAAAGTGGATCATTTAGACTACCCATATAACAACACAAAAATATTTATATTTATATAGTTTTCATGTAATAATAAATAATAATATTTCTCTAGTGATTGTTATTATTGTTTTTTTATTCATCATACACAAATTTTAGACTTAGTTTAAACTTTCTATGTTTTTATTTTCAAAACTAGATTTAAACAATGTAAAGTTGTGATTTAGCCAACAATTTTATTACCGAATTGTGGTGATTGTTGCTAGAAAATTAAAAACTTAAAACATTTAAAATACGCCCAACTTTTTTATAATTTAATACCAAGCTACTCTAAATAATATAATGACAAAGTGTAAGCTTAGTAAAATAAATAGTTACATGATGGAACTGATTGTATATTAGATGAATCCTTACCAAATAATTATATAAAATTCAATTCAAATTACAACAGTGTTGCAATCTTAGTTAAACCTTAGTTAAACATTGAATTTAAAAAAAAAACAATTATTAAAATAACAAATCATGATATATACTATCCATGGGCAATCAGGATGTATATAATTTTACTTATTGGATGGAACAAACCTAAATTATTCAAAACGACATTTGAATCCTTTAACTTATCAATCAAATCATTACTTACTTGAAACTTTTAATAAGGCTTTGTCAATCAAGTCATTACTTACTTGAAAATGCTTTGTTTCCTATTTTCGATTAATAACATGTCGATCTTTGAATTATTTAGTAGAGTATCATTTTGGACTCTCGAATGTCTTCAAGAGATTCTAAATTTTTGGACCGTCTAAGGTATTGTAGAAAATTCAAAGCCAATAGAGTTTATAAATTATTAGAAAAATAGACTTACTAATAAATTTAAAATATTTTGTATTTATTAAAATGTTTAAAATACAAAACAAATAACAATGAAAAATCCTAAAAGCTCTGTGCAAATCAATGAATAGTCATAATGCAAGGCTTACTCTGGCCGAACTCATTACATGTTCAATAGAAATAACAATACATTTTTCATACATAACAAGCCCGCTACCAGTATCGTATCTCATATGAAAAGGAAACATACACCCAATGCCTTGAATATATTACTTCAAATTAGGAGGTAACATTCTAGAAGAGGGAGGAAGATCCTATGAATCATGCCTCTCTCATATTCTAATGATGGTCGGAAGCTTGAGTGTGCCCACTAGCGCAAGAGTTAAATTTGCAATAAACTAATACAATTATCAGACATATCCTTAGTAGGCATTATTCCACTTGTCATACCATTCTGCAAAGGCCTCAATATACTTTTCCTTCTCTTCCCACTGATCATGAAGATCAAAAGCAAATGACTTGGTAGCATGAAGTCAGAGTAATCTCTTGTCATGAAATATTTTGATTGCTAAAACAAAAAAAAACAACATGTCATTGATTAATAAATTCACGCATCCATGAATAAATAAATAAGATGTCTAACCAGTTGTTAGAAAGGTCCTTAAACCATCCCCGCTACACAATTGATGGACATTAACACCAGAGATATACCTAAATTACCTCACAAACCTTCCAAAATGCAATTAAAATGTGAATTGTATTTTTTTTCCTTCCCATCTTCCATAAACAATTTGTCCAAATATAAACAGCAAGATTGGAAAAATTGGCATGTGCCACACAATGTTAAGAAAAACCTTTTTCGAATATCTACTCACAACCATTGATACCACATCACAATGTGTTTTCCTACTGTCGGCATCACTCGTTTCGATCGAGTTAGTCACAATAGGACTGCACACTTAATGGACTGGAAAATAACGCCACCTGTGCAATGAGACAAGGACTATGCCTTTCCATGGATATACGTGCCTATCCCGAGTTTGTTGCTAAGGGATGTCGACAAATATATTCAGGAAAAAATGTGTAGACTGGGTGAGATGGCGTCAACCATGACTGCATAAAATTGCAACTTACATAGTTGGTCTCTAAGAAAAGAACAATGTTCATGTATCCATATCACAATCCAAGTTTTTTGTTCTCCTTCTGAAAGTAATAGTGCCCTGACAAATGATCACTAATAAAAAGTGATTGTTTCACATATAAGCAAGCTCACACCGTTAATATTTGCGTCAATACAGGTTTTCTCCAATATCCGCCACAACTAGTTGCTTAAAAATCTGTAGAACCAAGTAAGGCTCACCATATAGATCTTTGCATCAATACAAGAACTGAATAGAAGTATCCCTTGCCTTGACAGATGGAAAAAACAGAGGCATGCAAGTGACCTTCATTGAATACCACTTCCATGTATTCATAAATCCCATCTCATGTATCGTATGCTCATATAGGAGAATAGTTTTATTCCTCACGAAACATCGTTGTGATACCATGTTGAATTTTCACATGCATGGCTATCATAATCATCATATTATGATTTTATCAAGTTTAGATATTGTTTCAAATTGAGCAATTATAACAAGAATGAATGTTTTTCAGAATTATGTGCATCGATCGTTGATGACATTGAGAAAGGAAATGTGTCGTTTATTATTTTTAGTGTCATGTTAATGTTTTAATTTTATTTAACATGAAAATGTTATATTTTATTTTTACAGGATTTTAATGAACGACTTTCACATATGTTAGTGGGGATTTACTCTACATAGAATGATATCTTGGACTCCATCAATGCTTTTCATATTGAAAAGACACAATAAGGAAGGAAAAAGAAACATAAAGTAATGGAGGTTGAACCTACCAGAGTAGATAGAGAATAACATGAAAGAAGAAAGAAAAATCCTCATTCTAGAAATCCTAAAAGGGTTACATTTGAAAATGAGGAAACTCCAAATGAATATTTTGTTGATATTGGTCCCAATGAGGTTATCACTCCTTCTCACAAAAAGAACAAACAAGATAAACATAAAAGAGCGATGGTTGATGATGAGTCTATTCCTATTGATTATGAAGAAATCATTGATTTAGATGAAACACTTTTAAATCATAAGAGGAAGAAAAAAAATGTTGATAATGTTCAAGAAGCCATCATTAGCTCAGAGTATTATAGTAAAAGTCCTAAAGGTAGCAGAGAAATAACAACACCAAGTGTTGATCTAAAGGATGGTATTATGAAAACAACACAAAATGACATTCGAAATAGAATGAGGACGAAAAACTTAGTTGATCATGGCCACACATTTCAGTTGAATGTGAAACAACTTTATAAACCCACATAAGGGAAAGAAAAATATCAAATTAGAAAACTGCATCACTTGCATATTCACAATTTGAAAGCATTGATCCATATGCACATGTGGTTGACTACCTAGTTCTTGTTGACCCAATGGAAGTTCCTACGAGGGAAGAATTTGATAGATCAAAATGTTTTGACTACAAATATTATGTGATTGGAGGAAATAATTTTGTAGAGGCTATGGGAATATATTAGTATAAAAAAACAGAGAGTTAAGAAAGCTAAACCATTGACATTTGATAGATGATATCTTCACCCTATGGGAATATATTAGTATAAAAAATCAGAGAGTTAAGAAAGCTAAACCATTGATATGTGGCACAAGTAAGACATGTCCTGACATAAAAAAACTTCTCGATGATATGAATATAACAACTTGGAGATCAATACAAGGAGTGAAGGATGATAAGCTTATCATAACTATATTATCACGTGTTAGGTGGGGAGAATTGTCAATGGAAGAAATGTGTGATGAATTTAAAAAGTAAGTCTGTTGAGTTATTTTTATTTATGTTAGGACTGTAAGAAAATTATTTTTTTCCAATTTAACATATCAGTTTAACATTATTTTTGTTTTATTTAGTCACAAGGTGTATATGAAAATACAAGAGGAAATGGTCAAGATGTTGAATGAAGAAATTTGGGATGATGTTAAACTCAACTATCCAGATTCAATCTCTTCAGCATAATTGAAACAATTTTTTGTTGCATTAAAAAATGTATGTTGATTTATTACATTCATATTATTCGTTTGTAAGTTATATATATATATATATATATATTTGTTTGTTTGTTTCATCAAAGATGCCAAAGAAGAATGCAGATGGAGTACCTGAAACTTTCAAAAGTTTTATTCAAAAAGCCAAGTTTGAAAGAGAAAGAATGATACATATTCAAAATGTTCAACTTGATGACACCCTTGATCACTACATTTGGAATGGGCTCAATGCTATTCAATATAAAGTGATATTAGGTGATTGTGAAAAACTTGCAAATATTGTTCCTAAAAAAGAATACTCCCTAGTTATTGGGGATATCCCTCATGGTTATAATATCCAAAACATTGGATATGATACTGAGCCTTATACTTACCAAGATTTTAGTAAATGTGTTATGGGATTTACATAAGTTACAAAATCACCATTTTGGATATTTCTAGTATTTCATTCAGACACACAACAAGGATTAGTACAATCAAGATTCAAGGGGAAATAAAAGACAAGGATGCATTTTATTTGGTAATATATTGAAAGTGTATGTTTAGCAATTAAGATTAGAAAACAATTTTATTAATTCACAAGTTAATTGAATTTGCACTTATTTATGTTACATGCACAAGCCTAATATTCAGAGCTCCAAGAAAGAATCATTTAAATGTGATTTTGAGAGTATAAATCTTTCAACCTGGACAAAAGATGATTCTTATAATTCTATTCTTTCCAATGCAAATGATGGAGAGACTCCTAGTAGTATATTGGTATACAATGTTGTGGTTAGAAAGCTAACATATGAGGAAAAAGATTTGAAAGGAAAGATGGTTAATATTTATCAAAAACCACAAGCATTAATAAATTATCTTATAGATAAATTTTCAAATGAAGGAGACTGGGTTTTGGATTTGTTCTCGGGTTTAGGTAAAAATTGTGATCTAATATTTATGAAATCATACTTCAATCTTATGTTATTTTTAATTTATGTATTTTTACAATATCTAGCTTCATTATTTATTTGGTATTTAGTGATTAGGTACAACATTAGCGTGTTGCCTACAGAAAGGAAGGAATTGCATTGCCATTGAAAGTGACCCAATGCAGTGCATTTTTATTCAACAAAGAATTAATGCTATTCCAACTCTTCTAGATGAAATGCAATAAGTTGGCTTGAGGAAAGGAGATTTTAGTGAATCAAAGGTGGAAAAATTGTCAAAGGAACCTCAAGTACCATTAGGAGGAATGATTGCAAAGGATCACTTTGGAGAACTTGCAGATATCAAAGAACCAATGGAAGAACAAAATGACACAATGGAAGCACAAAATGATGTCCAAGAAGATGATAATGTGTTTGTTGAGAATGATGAATTTGGGATATATGATATTTTTGATTAGTTTAAAGATGGCTTTGAAGTCGATGCTTAATTTTGCAAATTTTTGATGAGTTATAACTGTAATGATTTGACTTTCATATTTTAAAATAAGAATGAAGATGTATCTATTGTTTTTTTATGATTAATCTTTTTATTATTATTATTATTTGAATGTGAATCACTATACATTGGAAAATTTTATTAAATGTCGTCATTGTTTACTTCAAATGTATACAAATATGAAAGAAAATGATAATTTTTTATAAAATTTAGATTTTTTTGGTTCAATTATGTCCATAAAAATGCTTTATTTGACATGTTATTTTAAGGAATATGTACCAAAATGTATAGGTTTTTTTATTATATATGGCTATAAAATGTGTATGTTTTTGCTAAATATTAAAAAATAGTGTTATTTAACTACAATTTTTTTTCGATTGATTGAAATAAAGGTAAACAATGTGTTAAAAATGATGTTTTTCACTATATTTAAAAAGTATGGAACAATAAATTAATTAAGGATACAAAATTATATGAAAAATCGTAACTTCAAAAAGGTAAACGGTAAAAAATATTTTTAAGATTGAAAGAAGTATGAAAAAATGACTAAAAACAACGTTGAATAAAATACAAATATTCAGAAAAATTGAAAATAGATGAAAAATAAGCATTTAAAAAAAATAATGTGGAAACATTGTGGATCGAAAAATTTCAAATATCTTAACCCACCTAAAAACAGACGGGGGGTGCTACCGGTAGCACCATTTTTAAAAACAGGGTAAAAAATTGGACCCCCCAAAAAACGAGAACTCTATAGAGTTCTTGTTAAGTTCGCAACTATGTTTTTTGTTCATGTGGTTGAAAATCTTTGCTTTTTTATGGGCATTGGATTGTAGTGTTTCCTAATCCAAAGTAGAATTTATAGTGAAAGGAACCTTGTAAGTAGTCTCGAGGCTATGTCCAAACATGTTTCTTATCAACGAGACTTATCTTTGTTGGAAGACCTTCAGAGAAGTCCATATCTACACACATTTGGGCGTAACTAGCGATAGATGTGGGCATAGCTACCGATATGAAAACAAATCTTTGGAGTAGTGAATATCTTCATAGATGTGTTCATAGTTACTGATACAATGGTTTTTTGTTTATTTTCAATGGAAGTGGAATCATAAACCTTTGGAGAAGTCCATGTCTACACATATGCATGCATAACTGGTGATATGCTAATTTTCTGTTTACTTGCAACATAAGTAGAATTTTATGTCATTTTGCATCTTCTAAAAACACTTAAAGCATCGACATTGAAGAGAGAGCTTCAGAAGACTTATCCAAACAAGGGTGGTGGTGATGTTGTCCTTGAAAAACCAAAGGCAGGGAACCATGACATCATTCACACATGGGCTTACCCACAACTAGGGAATTGAGTTTAGGATGTGATCCCAATATGTAGTTGAGTCAAACTCCAGAGTGAAAAATATTTTGGCACACAGATATATAAACACTTCTTGGATTTTTGATTTACACAAATAGATGAACACCATCGAAATTGACTTGGAGGAGATTCTTGAAGAAATAAACCTTAATATCAAGAGATGGATTCATGAGTAAGAACTAGATTGTGACCAACATCCTTTCAAGTGTAATAAGTTCCATGAGTATGGGCACTTTGTTAAGAACTGCAAGAAATCTTAGTAAAAAAAGGATTTGAATGCAAATCCGTAAGACCCCAAGTCCTTTCCACTAATGAAGGGAAAGAGAGGAAACTCAAGGGAAAGAGAAGAAAATACTTGCAAGCTAACTTGGATCTGAAAAAACAACCATGTTTGAAGCATCCATGATTGTTGCAAATATGTTGGAGTGGAGGAATAAGAAACCATGATTGTTGCAAATAAATAAAATGAGATGGTAGAGAAATGACTAATCAAGATGTAACAACATACCCCTAAACCCATATGCTTATGAGATTAACTCTTATGGATAATAGAGTAGCAAATCCATGAGGAGGAAGCATAAACCTCCCCCCAAAAGAATACAAATCTTTTCCAAACTCTATGGATCACCACACAATAGAATTTGGCACAACATATTTGGAAGAGGCAAGTCGGGAGCTAGTATAACAATCAACCCACAATTTAAAAAGTCACAAAGAGGTTTTGCATGAGAATAATTGATGCAAAGAAACAAGATCTCACTCCACTATGCAACTTGACTTGGGGTTGATGAACAAATCCACCCATGATAAGATATGGAGCAATAAAGGGTTATGAAGTAGAAGAAGTATAAGTACTTGTGAAATTTGATTACAGTAACAAGTCCCATCATTGCATTGTTGTTTAAAACCAAATTAGAAGATTACTTATAAAATATTTTATCTAGAAGGGAAGCCATAGAGTCATTATAGACATTAAACCAAATTAGAATATTATGCTTATAAAATATTTTCTTTGGAAGGAAAGCCACATGATTATTKTAAATGCTAGGGGCACCTTAAAGAGGAATTGGAACCCTTTGGATCCTCAACACTTCTCTTTAGGCCATTGGGATCCCAACCAATCAYGATATCATTGTTCTAGTGGGACACATGTCCATTCAAATATGTATAACAATTGTATGTCAAGAAAATATGATGGGATTCTCTCAAATATTTTGGGACAGGGCTTGCCCCCAAAAATAATATCATTGCATGAGATTTTAGCTTGGTCTTAAACAATAAGTAGAAAGGGTGGAAATCTATATTTGATACCCTTGTAGAGAGATCATGGATGATATAATACTGGACCTAGACTTGGTTGGGATTAAACCAAAATATGACGATTTTACATGGAATAAGAATAAGTGGGGATCCTGCACATAGTTGAATGATTGGAATTTCTATAAGACAATGCCTTTTTTTTTTTTTGTAAGTAAGAGATTTTATATATAAAGGGCCTTCAAAAAACTAGACCAGAGGTACAAAAACTTGAAAACAACCGCACTGTAGTTACTGAACTGCCCCAATAGAGGGGAAACCAGTTCAGCCAGCYGGGTAAGTCTAGCATTTGATAGTCTAACAGTCTTATAGAAYAGAACTAAGTTGACTAAGCTACARCTAAAAGAAGAAACTATTAAAAAGAAAGGAACCCCTGTGGGGTCATACACTTGGCGAGTAACCTGGTCAGGTGGCTAGAACGACCACGTACCAAGGCTCCTCTTCAACAGGTGTCCCTTTGCCTTCCAAATKCATGTCAGCGTCCACGTTGTTCTCGTGCCTATGGGCAGCTGGCAGGGTGTCTCCAGGTGGACTGTACACATGCTGGCCTATAGCTGTCACCGCCTCTGTGTCCTCATGCTTGACCTGCTCCACAACGACCTCTACTGAACGTTGTGGCTGAGCATTTATGTCGTCGTCCTCTGCATGGGGTTCCTCTGCTGAAGCCGCGCCTTCTGGGTTGGAGGGGAAATCATCTTGGAAGGTGGATAAAATCTGAAGGAGGCTCGATATCTTTCCATCCATCATCTACAATCGGAATTGGAGGTCCGCCATTCCCTGACGGAGTTCGAAGACCAGACCATGGAGAATGGTTAAACTTTCTTTCAACTGCGAGTCAGGGATGGAGTCGGTAGACTCATATGTGTTGTTTCAGGCACTTCGAACAGGAGGTGGCGCTCCCATGGGAGGTTGTGAGGAGCCCGCTATCGGTGCAAGGGAAGGTTCGATGGTTCTGGAGTTCAGTGGGATGACATGATAATGTGAAGAAGAGCCTGGTGAGCTGTCAATAATGGCTAAGCATTCAAACCGGGAGGCGGGTGAGGTATAGGAGGCGAGAGGTGTTATCTCGGACTGCAGAGGCGGTGAGGAGATCATGGAGGGTGAACCAGGGGAAGAAACAGAGGCACGAGGCCAAGGAGGATGCCATGGAGAGCCTCTTCACGACCGTCCTCTTTGACGCAGCATAATTTCCTGCGTTTGAAGGCAGAGAATGACTAAGTGTTCCAGGAAAATGCAGAGAGCCTGGAGAGGGCCAAGGGCTGTGAGCACCATGAAAGTCCAGGCAATACCAGGGAAAGGCAGTGGAGGGATGTAGGAGTCGGTCGGCGAGCGAGGAGGAGAAGCAATTGCAGACGGAAAATCCATAGAGAAGTTCGTAATGAGGGTCGGGCGCACCAGAGTTAATGGTGCTGCAGCGACATAAAGTCAAATTAATGAATGGTCAAGGCGGCGGTCATTGGCATGAGCTCATCACATGGCTCCCTGCCTTGTTGGCCTGACCGCACTCCCTCTCTGTGCCATTTGGCTTGCACTAACACCCCATCCGGGGGATAAGACAATGCCTTTTGATGGAATATTGGCAAATACATTTTTCCATTATTTTTGACCATAAGCCTATTTCATTAGTGATGGAGCTCGTTCAGAACCTTGTTCCTGTCCCCCTAAGTTTGAATCACCTTTGGATCTCCTCATATGGAGGTCTCATTGAGGAGACATGGAGAATAATAATTAATAGCTATCCCTCTGTGTGGGAACAATGTGAAAATATTAAAGAGAATCCTTAAGTCATGAGTTTGATACTCATGCCACAACTTGTTTGATGCTAGGATGCAAATGGAATCAATAGAGAGTGAACCCCAACTATTGAAGCAAGAGGAGGCATCGTGGGTGCTCTTTCTCTTATAGTGAAACAGGAGGAGGAAGAGTTATGGAGATTAAAATCCAGGAGCTCTTGGTTAAAGCTTAAAATATAGGGTTATCAACATGACGTTCTTCCATAAGAAGGCTTGTACCTACAAACACCAAATTCATATCTACACAAATATTTGAAAACATACTTCAATGAGTTCGAAGACGTGAAGATCTCAACACATTGTCACATTGTCATGCATGTAAAGAAACAAATATAAGCTACAACACATGCAATCCTATAGATACCATACTTTTGTGATCAACACTGCATGTAAGGGCACTTGAAGATTTCCAAATATCTGACATTTAATAGTTGATTTATACTGATAGTGACAATTTTTGTGAGAATTGCATGGGGTAGATTAAAAATAGTAAGAGGACTTTTAAATATGGAAGTGTTAAATATGAAATTGTTGAATATTGTGAAACTTTGGCTAAAAAATTATAACTAGTGAATTTTTTGAAAAGGATAGCATAGTGTAACATTATTCTCAACATACATAACCCACTATTATTCATCTTGTTTTTTTCTTTTCAAATTAAAAGCATGGTATATTTTAAGTTTTCAAACATTGAAGGATTAAATTGATAATAACCCTTCAAAATGATATATGACATGCGCTTCAAATTTGAGCCCTGCCCTCCACTAATGCATCCCACCTTTGTGATTTTGGATATAGGCCAAGGTCAACTTCGATGGAAGAATAGGAGCATGTCATCCACATTTTTTTATCCATATTAACCTGAATCTAGGTTTTGCTCTATTTTCTACCTAAACATAGGTTTTTCTCTATTTTCTACCTCTCTTGTAGTTCATACCTTCAATAGTTATCTTCCATTAAATCTCCTTTCATCCTAAAATACTAGCAAGTATCAACTCCCACTGTGTAGGGAATTAAGAACCAAGGATTAATGGAATTATGGTCACTTCCATAAATAAGAATTTCGTGACAGTTAAAACTTCAACCAATTCAATGAAAATATGATATCACTAGAGTCGATGCTCACCAAGTAGTTCTCAATGCTTTAACGATTTGGTGTAGTCACACCCATGGTTTGTTCCAAAACTCCTTAGCCATGATAGAATATGGGGTTGATTTCCCTATTATTTCAATTATTTCACTATGTTGCTTAAGAACATTCAACCCATAAGGAATATGAGCAACATTATAGCTACAATCAAGCGAGTTTGGATTTTGGAATGGATGTTAAAATAAATTTGGGTTGAGTCTTGCAACACTCTTTGGATATTTTTGTTTATTTAGTAGGGGATCTGATTCGATGATTCAAGGTAAAGAAACATCAAAGAAGACAATGGAAGAATATATGAAAGTTACTTTAACTTTTATTTGAATGCCGAAGGAATCAATTGAATATGATATCAAAGATACAAAGGATACTACTGAGAACATGTATACATTGACACTCAAAAATATTTAGTGAGGATTAAAGTTTAATCTCTTATTCAATTAGGTTGGTAAAAAAATACTATTTGAATTATGTTCTTCATGTCTGAATGGGATTGAGACCTTCCTTCTCTAAAGGAAATGAGGGATATTGAGTTTCTTTGTTGTAGAAATATACCTGAAATATAAGGTAGAGTCTAAACCCAATCCATGGATACAAATAAACTTTTCTTTAAAGCCACCATATTCCTCATTTCTAGTTTTCTCTTTGAAATTTTGGATTCTATAAGATTGTTTCTCTTGAGAAATGAAAGGGATTACTGTTAAAATTTGTAGCATGCCCACATTTTATAAATAATATGTCTATTGTGTATGGAGCGACTTTAGTTTCCTAAACTAAATAAACATATTTTTTTTGTTATTGTTTTGATATTTCTTTTCATTAGGTCTATTTGATGTCTCATTCGATATCTAAATATTCCACCATAAGATCTCCTTTAAGAAGTACATTGGTTTCTAAGGAAATAATCTTCTTTTAAAGATTGTGATTTATTAGAAATTGGAAACAAAAAATATTTTCTTTAGACTTACGAGGGAGATAACCATTTCAATTATTTTCTTGACTTTTCCAAGAGTATTTTTATGTAATTGCATCGAGGGACACACACTTTGCATTCCCAAAATGATTATTCACTTTGTATTTTAAAAGATAATTAGTCTAATTTAAACTCATAATAAACTAATCTTATTACAAAATGCATTTTTGTAACTTAAACTCATAAAGTACTAATATTGATAATCAAATATCCAACTTTATCACCTTCCTTTAATAGTGATACTGGAAACTACACCAAGTTTATATCTAAGATACACAAACTTATTTTTAGACTGAGCGACTCGAGTAACTATATATGTAGTATGCTCTTGAGTTACACAATATTGCAATTCTATTTCCTCATTCTCTACCAAATGTCAAATATAGTGGCAAATCACTTGTACATACTTTGTTCACTCATGGAAAATAGGATTCTTGTCCATGTTCAACTTTTATATTTGGAATATAACTAGTAGCCTACTTAATTAAACAAGAATCTACAAGAAATGTTACCCTACACTCCACTTTAGTGGAGAAAAGTGTTATTGCATGTTGCTTTTTGCTCAACCTTGAAACAACCCCTATACTAAGGCTTAACATGTTACTTGGATAATTTTTAGCATAATTTTTAGATCTAAGTTAGGCTCTAAAACGTTTGCACATCCATCCACAATCACATCACAACTTATTGATATATTGTTAATGGTCACATAAGCCTTATATTATTCATTATAACCAACAAATATTATCTTCTAACATTTATCATATAATTTGATTATTTTCTCTTAAAGAACTAAAACATAAACAACAAATCCAAATGTTTTTATGTAACTAACCCAAGGCTTTCTTCTTGACCTAGCCTCTTTTGAGGAGAGGATTTGTACTTCTTTTACATCACACATACT
>ML779857.1:183524-200786 GCA_009831015.1 Picea engelmannii
TGGTTGTCCAATCACTACCCTCCAGAAGAAGGGGACAAAATTCACATGGACACAAAAATGTGAAGAAATATTTCAAACCCTGAAACATCTACTGACCCACGCACTTGTGTTGAAGATCATTGATCCCGAAGCCGACTTCCTCGTGTGCACAGATGCCTATAAGGAAGGGCTCGGAGGAGTCCTTATGCAAGGAGGAAGTGTGGTATGCTATGAATCCCGAAAATTGAATGGGCACGAAGTCAACTATGTGACCCATGATCTAGAGCTGGCTGCCATAGTGCACGCCTTGAAAATGTGGAGGCATTACCTCCTGTGAAGAAAATTTGTACTTATGACAGATTACTGTGGATTGTGATATCTGTTTGACCAATCAAATCTCAATGCCAAACAAGCTAGGTGGATGGCCCTCCTCAACGAGTTTGATTTTGAAATCAAACATATTAAGGGAAGGCAAAATTAGGGTGGTTGATGCCCTTAGTAGGAGCATGAAAACAATTCACCTGGCCGCGGTGAGCACCTGCGAGACGGATGTCAAGGAAAGAGTCAAGAATGCACAAGAGACAGACACATTCTTCCAGACCATGACCTCGTACCTGCAGCAATAACCCACAGGGATAAAGTATGGAGACTACCAGATGATGGAAGGAGGTCTTCTCACTTATCGAAGAATATTGTACATTCCGGATTGTGACGACTTGAAGAGGTTCATATTGGACGAACTACATAAAAGACCCTATTCTGGTCATCCAGGATACCAGAAAATGATCATGGCCACTAGGAAACAATTCTACTGGCATGGGTTGAAGAAATACATAACCGGGTACCTAGCCAAATGCATAGAATGCCAACAGGTAAAAGAAGAACACCGACACCCAACAAGATTATTACAACCTCTACTAATCCCAGAATGGAAATGGGAAACCATCTCCATGGATTCCATCACCGGATTACCAACCTCGACCAAACAGAATGATTCCATCATGGTAGTGGTGGATAAATTGAGCAAGACCGCTCATTTTATCCCCATCAAGTCAACTTTGTAAGGAAATAGACATCACCAATGTATTCATGAAGGAGATATTTAAGCTACATGGTATGCCGAAAGAAATTGTGTCTGACAGAGACACGAAATTTACTTCCAACTTTTGGAAATCACTGATGGTTGGTTTGGAGACCAAGTTACTATTTACCACAGCCTATCACCCTCAAATCGATGGACATACGGAAAGAGTGAACCAAATACTAGAAGACATGCTAAGAATGCATGTAATGCATTAACCCAAGAAGTGGGAAGACTACCTACCACTGGTGGAGTTCGCCTACAACAACGAATACCAAGAATTCTTAAAAATGAGTCCCTTCGAAGTCCTCTATGGTAGGTTGTGCAACACTCCTGTCAGTTGGAGTAATCCCGTAAACAAAATTTCTTTTGGACCTGACATGTTGAAAGAAATGGAACAACAAGTGACTCAGATAAAACAAAACCTGAAGGTCGCTCAGAATCGACAGAAAATTTACATTGATCAAAAGAGAACCCCAATAAAGTTCAAGACGGGAGACCATGTATATCTCAGAGTTAGGCCCAGGAAGAGTTCCCTGAAAATGGGAGTTTGTGCCAAGTTGGCACCTCGGTATTGTGGACCCTTTGAGGTTCTAGATAGAGTGGGACCTATAGCCTATATGATAGCACTTCCTCCCACAGTAATAGCACATAATGTTTTCCATGTTTCGTTATTAAAGAGATATGTACATGATTCTAATCATATAATTGACTGGTATGTGATCCAGGTGGAACCAGAGGGAGAATTCCTACCAGAACCTCAATGCATACTGGACAGAAAGGAAACCCTGGTCTGGAACCGAACCATTGCACAGGTCAAGGTGTAGTGGAGACATTTTGGCCCAGATGAGGCTACATGGGAAATGGAGGATGCCATGAAACATGCATATCTGATTTTGTTTACCTCTATACATACATGTCATATGGATAGATAGAACATCGAGGACGATGTTCCTTTAAGGGGGAGGGAATTGTGACACCCTGTTTCCCCCAGTCTGTAAAAATAACTATACTGGCCAAGAACTATGGCAGACTCAAAGATTTGAATGCGTGATTTTGAATGGACCTTAGTATAAAAGGTCGACGAATGTAAATAATGTTATGAATATATGTTGCAGGATTGCTGGGAGGGGGATGTGTTGAAAAGAGACCACGATGGCTGATGAAAGGTGGTGGAAGGAACCTAGAATGGTGGCGTTAACTTCCACCGAAACCAATACCGTATTTGGTCTTCACTGGCCCAAAGATCAAGAGCAGCTCATTGGCCCCGAAATGAATTACTCGCCAGGTTGGTAGGTGAAGAGGATCCTCATGAGTTAATGAGGGATGGGGTTGAACCACCCATCTAGGGAAGCCTCAGACCTGACCACCATGGGGAAATTTGTGCCACACACAACCTCACCGAAAAAGAAAAGGTAGGAAAGAGGTGTGGAAGGGGGCAATCACGACGGAGATCGCAAGAGGGGAGAAATCAGAAGGACTCTGGAAAAATATACAGAGTGATTGATAAGCAAAGAAGAAGGAGAGTAACCTTCGTTCTCGACTTCTGACGAACAGAGACTCAGTCTCACAACATCGTGGTCTAAGCTCGGGGGTGGCTAGTGGTAAATCCATTCAGAATCGTTGAGCCTATGGTTGGGTGGTAATGAGCACCCCTCTCAGCAGTTGCATCAAACCTGGTGTTTTTTTTCTGATAAGTGTTATATCTCGTATCTTGAAAATTAATATTTTGACATGTATGCTCTTCGTTTATGCAGTTATGAATGGTTTCAGTATAAGATTTTTTGTATGGTGTTTTGATCCGAAATGGTGACTGTATGCTTATATTGGAAAGACCCCCTATGGCTTCGTGTATATATATATATATATTGAACAGATTCAGTTTTCAAGTTTGTTCTCGAGAAATTTATTCCCCTAATTGTCCCAAGTAATGCCCTGGATAGATCTCCCCATAGGGACACCCTTTTTGAAAGTTTATCCAAGGATATGCTGGAGGATTTTATGACGTAAGTCTTAAAACACTGCATGAGAGAGAATGGTCCTCTTAGACTTTGACATTTCGGTATTTCGACACCTGGGGTACCTAAGTGCGAGTTCCCTTATACTCACAAGTCTCAAAACCCCGACTCTCGAAATCCTGAAATGACAGCGGTTGGATGGGTTAGGACATTTCAGTGTTTTGGCACCTGGGGTACCTAAGTGTGAGTTTCCTTGTACCCGCAAGTCCTGAAACCCCAACTCACGAAATCCCGAAATAATAGCGTGTAGCTAAGTCCCGAAAAGATAAAGTGTGGAGAAGTTAATATACTTCAGTATTTTGGCACCTGGGGTACCTAAGTGTGGGCCCCAGGTATTCGTCAGTCTCAAAAACCCAAGTGCGAGACCTCCTATCGTCACATATCCCGAAATCCCGATGGAGGAAATCTCGAAATAATGGAGTATGTTTAGAGTTTGGTGTTTCGGAGTTTTGGCTCTCGGGAAACCCAGGTGCGAGACTTCCTGTCGTCGCATATCCCAAAATCCCGATGGAGGAAATCCTGAAATAATGGAGTATGTTTAGAGTTTGGTGTTTCGGAGTTTCGGCTCCTGGGAAACCCAGGTGCGAGACTTCCTGTCATTGCATATCCTGAAATCTCGATGGAGGAAATCCCAAAACAATGGAGTATGTTTAGAGTTTGGTGTTTCAGAGTTTCATCTCCTAGGAAACCCAAGTGCAAGACCTCTTGTTGTCGCATATCCCGAAATCCCGATGGAGGAAATCCTGAAATAGTGGAGCATGTTTAAAGTTTGGTGTTTCGGAGTTTCGACTCCCGAGAAACCTAGGAGTGAGACTCCTTGTTCTCACATAACGTGAAATCCCGAAAAGAGAAATGTCGAAATGGCTTAGCACGGATAGATATGGTGTTTCGGTGTTTCGGCACCCGGGATATCTATTGGCAAGTTCTTTTGTACTCGCTAGTCCCGAAAACTCGAATTGTGAAACCCCGAAATAATAATAGTGTAGACGAGATATGGTGTTTCGGTGTTTCGACACTCGAGATACCTATCAACAAGTTCTCTTATACTCGCTAGACCCAAAAACCCGGTTTGTGAATTCCTGAAATAGGCTGAGCGACATATATATATGTGTGTGTGTGTGTGTGTGTGTGTGTGTGGGTTTCATAGTTTTGGCTCCCGGGAAACCTAGGTGCGAGACCTCCTGTCCTCGCACATCCCGAAATCCTGATGGAGGAAACCCCGAAGGTTAGAGTACCAAACTTATTCCGTCTTGATGTTAATCTCTGTAAGCGGTTAGGTCCATTTTGGGTTTCGGCCCTTCGAAAGTCAAGAGAGTAAGGGATTTCTTTCCTCACGACTCCCTGTATCGCGATAGCAGAAGTGCCCCCTCGGTAAGGACTGTGGGCATAGCCATGGTCATATGAGAAACATATAAAGGGAAAGGAGGGTCTGCGCTAGTCTCCTTAGGATCTCAGGGAGCATTGTCCCTCGAGAATAAGGAAAGAAAGCTGAAAATTTTCTAGCCCCGTGGTGGGTGTGTTACACCCGCCCTCCACTAATACATCCCACATCTGCGATTTTGGCTATAGGCCAAGGTCAACTAGGATGGAATAATAGGTGCATGTCATCCAAAATTTTTTACCCATATTAACCTACATGTAGGTTTTGCTCTATTTTCCACCTAAACATAGGTTTTTCTCTATTTTCTACCTCTCTTGTAGTTCATACCTTCAATAGTGCTCTTCCATTAGATCTCCTTTCATCCTAAAATGCTAGCAAGTAACAACTCCCACTGTGTAGGGAATTGCGAACCAAGGATTAATGGAATTATGGTCACTACCATAAATAATAATTTCGTGACCATTAAAACTTCAACCAATTCAATGAAAATATGATATCACTAGAGTCAATGCTCATCGAGCAGTTCTCAGCGCTTTAACAGTTTTGTGTAGGCACACCCATGATTTGTTCCAAGACTCCTTAGTCATGATAGAATATGGGATTGATTTCCCTTTTATTTCAATTATTTCACTATGGTGCTTAAGAACATTCAACCAATAAGCAATATGAGCAACATTATAGCTACAATCAAGAGAGTTTGGATTTTGGAATGGATGTTAAAAGAAATGTGGGTTGAGTCTTGCAACACTCTTTGGAGATTTTTGTTTATTTAGTAGGGGACCTGATTTGATGATTCAAGGTAAAGGAACATCAAAGAAGACAATGGAAGAATATATGAAAATTAATTTAAGTTTTATTTGGATGCCGAAGAAATCAATTGAATATGATGTCAAAGATACAAATGATACTATTGAGAACATGTATACATTGACACTCAAAAATATTTAGTGAGGTTTAAAGTTTAAGCTCTTATTCAAGTAGGTTGGTAAAAATATACTATTTGAATTATGTTCTTCATGTCTGAATGGGAATGAGACCTTCCTTCTCTGAAGGAAATAAGAGATATTGAGTTTCTTTGTTGTAGAAATATACCTTAAATATAAGGTAGAGTCTCAACCCAATTCATGGATACAAAGAAAATTTTCTTTAAGGCCACCATATTCCTCATTTCTAGTTTTCTCTTTGAAATTTTGAATTCTATAAGAGTGTTACCCTTGAGAAATGAAAGGGATTACTGTTAAAATTTGTAGCATGCACACATTTTATAAATAATATTTCCATTGTGTATAGAGCGACTTTGGTTTCCTAAACTAAATAAACATGTTTTTTTGTTTTTGTTTTGATATTTCTTTTCATTAGGCCTATTTGATGTCTCATTCGATATCTAAATATTCCACCATAAGATCTCCTTTAAGAAGTACATTGGTTGCTAAGGAAATAAACTTCTTTTAAAGATTTTAATTTATTAGAAATTGCAAACAAAAAATATTTTCTTTAGACTTACCAGAGAGAGAACCATTTCAATTATTTTCTTGACTTTTCCAAGAGTATTTTTATGTAATTGCATCGAGGGACACACACTTTGCATTCCCAAAATTATTATTCACTTTGTATTTTAAAAGATAATTAGTCTAATTTAAACTCATAATAAACTAAGCTTATTACAAAATGCATTTTTGTAACTTAAACTCATAAAGTACTAATACTGATAATCAAATATCCAAATTTATCACCCTCCTTTAATAGTCATACTGGAAACTACACCAAGTTTATATCTAAGATACACAAACATATTTTTAGATTGAGAGACTCGAGTAACTATATATGTAGTATGCTCTTGAGTTACACAATATTGCAATTATATTTATTCATTCTCTACCAAATGTCAAATATAGTGGAAAAGCACTTGTACATGCTTTGTTCACTCATGGAAAATAGGATTCTTGTCCATGTTCAACTTTTATACTTGGAATATAACTAGTAGCCTACTTAATTAAACAAGAATCTACAAGAAAGGTTGCCCTACACTCCACTTTAGTGGAGAAAAGTGTTATTGCATGCTTCTTCTTTCTCAACCATGAAGCAACCCCTATACTAAGGCTTAACATGTTTTTAGCCTAATTTTTAGATCTAAGTTAGGCTATAAAACTGTTGTGCATCTATCCACAATCACATCACAACTTATTGATATATTGTTAATGGTCACATAAGCCTTATATTATTCATTATAACCAACAAATATTATCTTCTCACATTTATCATATAATTTGATTATTTTCTCTTAAAGAACTAAAACATAAACAACAAATCCAAATGTTTTTATGTAACTAACCTAAGGCTTTCTTCTTGACCTAGCCTCTTTTGAGGAGAGGATTTGTACTTCTTATACATGACACATACTGAAAAAATATACAATGATACATATTGTTTCTTCCCAATATGTATTTGGCACCATTACACTCCATCATACATTGGCTCATCTTAATGATTGTACAATTTATTATCTTCACAACTATATTCCACTAGGGAGTAAATGTTGCAAAAAAAAACATCAAAATGCATTTTTTTTTTACAAAAAATAGCAAATTTATTAGAGCTAATTTCTTACTTTATGACTTAAATATTTTGAACTCAATAAAATAATCAATTTTTTTTTATATAAAATAAACCCACATTTTCTTGAAAAAATCATAATAGTGAACAATAGAACATACCTTTTACTAGTCATTTGAACTTTTCCTCATAAGAACACAATATCACTATATACAAATTCCAAAATACCTTTGGCTCTCTAAGATTTTCCCATTAAAGAGAAACATATGTTGTTTTCCTAAAAAAAAAGTTTTGTGAACTTTGTTCTTTTCTTCACAAATATTTAACATCCCAACCACCATTTTATCATTTTCTCATAAAAAAAAAATATTGAAAATTTAATTTCTCATACCTTTGATGCCTTAAATTATTGTTGTTTTTATTTCTATTACGAATCACCAAGGTGTATGACTATGTCACTTCATCCACAAACATATACCAACCTTTCACCTTTATATTTAAAGCAATCTTATGACTTCTTTTCTTATCAATTACACATCATAACAACTACAAAATTCCTTTTAATGATGGACATAAATGCCATTAAAACATATTTAGCGGCGTTCAACAACCCAATCATTGTCAAAGGTTGATCACCATCTAGCTAAGTATTGGAAAAACTCAAGATGGTCTAATGATCTCTGTGAAAAATATAAAATGAGATAACAAGCTATCACATAGATCACTATAAAAATGATAATTTTGAATTTTTTATTATGATAGTTTATTAAGGTCACCATTAGTGTATACCAATGGCTTTGTCTATAAACATTTGACTTTTTAAACTTTTTCATCAAATCTAAAAAAAATTATATAATATATAAATTATAGATAATTAGAAAAAATCAAATATTTCCCTTAATTAGAAAAAAAATAAAAAATAAAATAAAATAAAAATTAACTTTATTTCCATCTCTAATACCTAAAATATTAGCTCCCAATAAACCACGAGATCTCCCCTTTAAATTGTAAGTCTCATATTCCTCATATTCCAATCAAGGTTACATATATTCAATATTAATATTTTAAGGTTACATATATTCAATATTAATATTTTATATATACATGTAATAAGTTTTAGTTACTTCATTTAAACAAATCTAGGTTGATTTATCACTTACTACTCAAAAGTAAGCATGGATGTACAACTCAAAACCGGACAAAACCAAGTATTATCATTCATTATTGTTGCAAAAGTCCATTGAATATCCTCAGTAGTCTTAATAAACAGTTGTTTAGTTAATTGTTTCTTGAGCATTCAGATTTCAAATTCCATTACTTTGACTCGACTTTCTCCATGAAGCAAGAGTCACTAATGCATAATGGCATTACCTGAAATCAAAAGTCTCCTTCATGAGTCATGAATGCAATCTTATCTTGATCCTAGAGTTGGATACCTATTAGACAGTAGCATGAATGAAGGTCAATTTTAGAAAAGAACTTGGAGCCATGTAGCTCATCCATTAAATCATTAATGTAGGGCATGGAAAATTTTGTTCTTGATAGTGATTTGATTCAGTGTTACATAGTCAATACATAAGTGGTAAGAGCCTTCTTTTCTCATCACCAAAACAATTAGGGAAACATAAGGGCTCTTTCTAAGAGTGATGATCCTAATTTCTAAAATATCTTCCATGATCTTTTCAATCTTATATTCCTAAAAATGCCCATATTGATAAGGGAAAAACACCATGGGACCTTTGGTGGGGTCCATCTCAATAACATGTTCCATAACCCAATGTGGAGGATGTCCCATTGGCTCTCCTAGTGGTTGGTGGAATAAGTGACTATATATATAAGCCATCGAATACCCAAAGCAACAATGACACCCCCAATATTTATAATAAAAAAATCATTCACGAGGCTATATCCTTCCATAGAAAGTTCCACCTTATGCACCACACCCTCACATTGTATATTCTTATGGTGTTGTGTGATGATGGGGAAACACCCAAAAGTATCTAGATGGAGGCCTCATCACTTAAATTGTTTCTTAAATGTACTTCGAGGATGAACCAAAATAAGGTCTCTCTATTTTTTAATATAGGCATAAAACTTGAAGCTATCAAATCAACCCAACACAATCATTACAACAAAGGAGACCAAGGGTTTTCCCATTTCTAAGGGAGGGGATTGGTTTTGTAGGTTTTTGTCATTATCAATTTCTTCATGAAGAGTATATAATAGGTTCACATTTTGGATATAGAGTAGTGTTGGCCTTCAACTATAATTTTTTTGGGGCATTATAGAAGTGACCCTTAACCGAGATTTCTAGTATCTACTACAAGGATTTGAATTGTGAGGGTTAGGGTTTTTATCAGGCTAATAACTAGGGAATTTTTATATGGGTTGGAATACACTGTTTTTTATAGTGTAAGTTTCTCAATTTGAATATTCGTGTACTTAACTGCAACATCTATATTAGGTATACGAGTCATTTTGTTTATAAGCTTGTTATGTGTAATAATATTATATTTGTAAAAATGTCACTTTAGTATAATAAGATTCTAATGAATTGTTTAGTGACTTAAATATTTAGTTAGGGATTTATTAGGGCTTTCGCCTCTCCACGGATAAAAAAAAATGGTTTATCCCCTTTCTTATGCATTTCTATCATTTTATCGATATAAATCAACTTTTTTTTGGTATTACTTGGACACATGTTCCTCCATTACTCGTATTCATAGGGCCAATCCACGTGTGGGTGTGTAAGTGCCCCCATTTTTTGTGCTTAATTTATATTACTAGTGTTCATTTTTCATTTATGTTGTAGTAGTGGCCACGATTGGTTACAAGGCCATTGTGAGTTTATATTAGAGCTTAGTCAATTTTGGCTCTTTTTGTTTAATTATCATTCTCATTCTCAAAGTTGGGATCAAGGAATAAATCAAAATATTGTGACTAAGGAATGTTTGGAAGAAGCTTTCATGAATTTCATAGAAGAAATGAGGTGGTTAATGCAAGGAAAGGGACCAACCAAACCTAAAAGTTCACCTTGCAACCTAATCTTTCAAAATGAAGAGGAGGATATAAACCCTTAGAGAATTAAGTGTAACAACCCTCTGAGGTCATCACCACCATGGAACTCTCATAGACCCACTTACAATCTCTAGATGAAAATATTGATAAGGGAAAAACACCATGGGACCTTTGGTGGGGTCCATCTCAATAACATGTTCCATGACCCAATGTGGAGGATGTCCCATAGGCTCTCCCTGTGGTTGGTGGAATAAGTGACTATAGCCATCGAATACCCAAAGCAACAATGAAACCCCCAACATTTATAACATAAAAATCATTCATGAGGCCATATCCTTCCATAGAAAGTTTCACCTTATGCACCACACCCTCACATTGTATATGATTATGGTGTTGTGTGATGATGGGGAAGCACCCAAAAGTATCTAGATGGAGGCCTAATCACTTAAATTGTTTCTTAAATGTACTTCGAGGATGAACCAAAATAAGGACCCTCTATTTTTTAATATAGGCATAAAACTTGAAGCTATCAAATCGACCCAACACAGTCATTACAACAAAGGAGACCGAGGGTTTTTCCCATTTCTATGGGAGAGGATTGGTTTTGTAGGTTTTTTTCATTATAAATTTCTTCATGAAGAGTATAGAATAGGTTCACATTTTGGATATAGAGTAGTGTAGGTCTTCAACTATAATTTTTTTTTGGGTGTTATAGAAATGACCCTTAAACCAAGATTTAGAGTATTTATTACAAGGATTTGAATTGTGAGGGTTAGGGTTTTTATCAGTCTAATAGCAAGGGGATTTAACATGAGACTCAATTTATCCCTCTTCCTTGGTCCTTCTATCATATGTATAGCACTTGGTTTTCCCATAAACAATTTTTTTTTTTTTTTATAACCTCAATATGACTTGCATCTCTTCTAGCTATAACAATGGCCTTTTCATACATATGATGCTAAAAAATTCTTACCTCATTCTAGGTATCTCATTGCATATTGGAAATAAAAATGTCACACGCTTGATATAGAGGAAGTTTGGCCCAGGACACAATAAATAGAACTTCTCTATAAATTCTCTAATATGCATGTCTCATTGGAAAATAAATTCATGAGATAAACGCCATAATGTTCATCCTAGTTGTGATACGTTCTTTGAGTTAATGCATTTGAAAAATCACTAAAATCCCCTCTAGGATTTTTGTCAATCCATTTTTCTCTCCAAGTATGAACTACCCTATCCAGATTCTAAAGAAATACACTCAAATTATCCTCTTAGTTGTACATGTGCTACAAATTGAACAAGAGCTTAACCTTTCTTTACTAACTATGCACTTCGACTTCACTACCAAAGTTGAATTGTAGTATCTTCATCTAGAGATTGTAAGTGGGTCTATGAGAGTTCCATGGTGGTGATGACCTCAGAGGCGTGTTACACTTAATTTCCTAAGGGTTTATATCCTCCTCTTCATTTTGAAAGATTAGGTTGCAAGATGAAGTTTTAGGTTTGGTTGGTCCCTTTCCTTGCGTTAACCACCTCATTTCTTCTATGAAATTCATGAAATCTTCTTCCAAACATTCCTTAGTCACAATATTTTGATTTATTCCTTGATCCCAACTTTGAGAATGATAATGATAATTAAACAATAAGAGCCAAAATTGACTAAGCTCTAATATAAACTCACAATGTCCTTGTAACCAAACATGGCAACGAATGCAACATAAATGAAAAATGAACATTAATAATATAAATTAAGCACAAAACAATGGGGGTGCTTGCACACCGACACGTGGATTGGTCCTATGAATCCGAGTAATGGAGGAAGATGTATCCAAGTAATACCAAAAACTAGTTGATTTATATCGATAAAATGATAGAAATGCATAAGAAAGGGGGAAAACCCCTTTTTATATCCATAGAGAGGCGAAAGTCGTAATAAATCAGTAACTAAAGACTTAAGTCACTAAACAATTCATTAGGCTCTTATTATACTAAAGTGACATTTTTACAAATATAACACTATTACAAATAATGAGCTTATAAACAAAATGACTCATATACCTAATATAGATGTTGTAGTTAAATACACAAATATTCAAATTAAAAAACTTACAATATAAACAACCATATATTTCAACCCATATAAACAACCATGTATTCTAAAAACCATAACATATAAAAATTATCCACTAAATAAGTGGATATTAAAACATGAAGCAAATTAGTTCAAAAGTTACCTTGTGATATGTAATAGTGAATATGAAAACATACCAAAATTAGTTCAAAGGTTACCCATGTGATATGTAATAAATCTATGATGAACTATAAATAATTGATGCAATAATTGAGTATGAAACTAGAGTCCATGAGTAAAGTTGTGAATTTTATTGTGAATGGTGCATGGTGAGTGAGTAGTGTGTAAATGTTGATGCTAATTAGATTATAGGTGTACCTATTCAATTTTTATCGTACAAAGTTAATGACACATTTAATATCATAAACATATTTAATATAAAATATTAAAACTACATATAAATTAACAATGGAATGATTTCATTATGATATATTTCTCTTTTTCTATTTTTTTAAAGAAAAAATTACATATATTAGATAATTTAGTGAAAGTCGATACTTTGTTAACGTCCTTTCCATTCCCCTCTTCTTTGGAATTTGTAGATAGAAAATAATATTACTTGCCAACTTCAATAATGAGTGATAAACCTACAAGACTCACTAGAAATGGACCTTGTAACCTCCCTAAACATTATTCCTTATAAAAAAAGGTAGAATCAACTTAATTATCCTTTAAAAATACACATATAAATATAAATAATAAAAAAATAAAACTTTAAAAAATCACTCTTAACAAAAATAAAAAATAAAAGAATATAAATTATCCCAATTATGACAAAAGGTAGAATCAACTTGATTATCCTTTAAAAATACACATATAAATATAAATAATAAAAAAATAAAACTTTAAAAAATCACTTTTAACAAAGAAAAAATAAAAGAATATAAATTATCCCAATTATGATTGTGAAATTTTTGGTCAACTAGTTGTTAATATAAAAATATAATATATTTATCTTAGAAAATACTACTATATTAGAATACATACATAGGGTTGACTATCTTTTATTTATTTATTTATTTTTATTTAGAAGAATTGGTAATTGGCTTGGATTATTTAGGTGTTGTCAAGTTCAAACTTGACCTGTGTCAACAACATGCAAGCTAATGCCTAGCAACTTGTGACTTAGAAAGGATTGAGACGTTCAAAAAAGACGTCCCACTCCTAGAGGCATCTACTCCTGAAGTCTCATTAGGAATTTGAACCCAAGTGGAAAGACTACAAAAACTACCTCCCAACTATTTCATCAAACCACCTCAACCCCAACTATTTTTTATCTAAAAAAATTAATAAATAAGACAATAAAGATAATTATCTAAGCAAAGATTATGATATATGATAAAATTAAATGTATAAGGGAGAAGATTTCCAATTGGTTTTGGGAAAATCAAGAAATGAAAGAAAAAATAAAAATCTTTTACGGAGAGAAAATAACAATGAAAGCTTGGCATGAATATTTTATATGTTTGAAGGAATGTATGAAAGTCTTTAATAATGTAATTTATTAATCTTAATTATGTGTAAAATGTAAAGTGCTTTGCATCTGTTGAAAAACTTGTAAAGAGAACATAAGGAGAAAAATGAAAGGGATACATGATTTTCTTATGAAATTAAAAATAACTTGTTTATCTTTTCTTGCTAAGGAATTAATTGGTTTTATACTAATTAAAATTTTGTTTCTTTCTCATATATCTTAAAACACATTTAAATTAGATAAAAAAAAAAATTAAAGTAAAGGAAAAAGTTCATAACAATACACAGACAAAAGTTTTTCAGAATACATCTCACATTGCTATGCCCATAAGACAAAAGCCAATTCCCCTTCTCCATAATAATGAATATATTGAAGGAAATATAATGGTTTAGTAACAAAAACACAAAATAAACAAAATTCTTTTAAAACTAATATATTGTATCCTTTGTTATAAGGATTAAATTATTTAATTTAATGAATATTATTGATTGATAGTTGAGATATGCAATAGAGACTTTGCAAATCTAGCATGGGATGGAGTTAAATGAAATCTTAAGGGAAAATATCTAAAGACAAGTATGAGAGAATGGACCATAAATTAGAGACAATGGCAAAGTAGTGACACATAATGAATGGAAAAAATATCTCAGTGAGAAGAAGTACGAGAGAGGCAGACCTCTTTTAAAGATGCATAAGAAGGTTTGTGTTTATTGATAATTAAAATATAATTGAATGGTTCAGAAGAGTGTTTAAGATCATATATTTCATATACACTTATAATATAAAATAGATTTCATTTATTTAAATGGGTTTGAGGAGGATAGAATAAGGATAAGAAGAGGGAAACAATATGTCTAGTCAATGTGATATTTTTATCAAATTATCTATATAGATTATTTTATTTTATTTAGGGGAATTTAAATTAGAAATCTATCAGCACAAAACTAGTTAAATGTCCAACAACATTGTTGACAATGGATAAAGCTAATATGTGTTCAAAAAACATTAAGAAATTGACAAATGAATCACTTCTATTCATATATGATAAATACAAATGTAATATATACATTGACATTGGTTTGCTTAATGATAAAGATAAATACAACTGTGGCATCAATATATGAAATCTGAAACAACAAAAAGACAAAGAAAATGGAATCACAACTGAGTGTAAAGAAATTATATGCAGAACAAATGACGGTCTGTACATGGGGGAGAAACCCCAAAGGTCCCAAACCTTTGGAATTTTTTTTTTTTTGGTTCAAATAGACAAGCAAAGCACTTGATATTCAATTGATGAAATTCAAAATTATCACTGCCTCTACTACTGTTACTGTCTTCTTTCATTGATTTCATTAAGTCAAAGTAGATTTTTGCTTCAACAACTAATTGATCATTGCATTATGATTAATGGCAATCTTCATCATTTCGGGCTTATTCCCCTGTTTCTGGTTTGTTGATACAGTCGTTGTGATTCCTGAAATAACTTGCATGTATGATGCCATATGAATTTTGGCTGGCATTTATGATGTTGTTTGGATTACAGTCTATATTTATGCTGTTGCATGGACTGTGACTTGCATTTATGGTGCTCTAGCATTTGCAACCTACTTGTAAAGTAAAAGGATTGACATGGAAACTACGATTGGGACCAGAAATAGTTTTGATTGTATCTTGCATTATGATAGTTACATTTCCTAATTATGGATCTGTTAAGGACTTTGCCCAGAGACTTTTTCTGCTGCATTTCTGGTTAGTATTCCATGTTCATGCTTTGCCCAAAGATTTTTTGTGCTGCATTTCTGGTTAGTATTCCATGTTCATGTGTATATGTGGCAGGTGGAACAATACTGCATCATGTTTTCCTTCATGCCTATCACAATCATAGGCTGTCATTATCTGCCATTTTATTAGATACCCCAGGGTTGTGTTTTTAGTTGGAATACATTATGGACATGGATTAATCTACTGGGTTCAATGGATGTCTAGCTGGTGAATTCAGGTACCCACCTATTAAATTGGGTCTGTTTCCAAGATTGTATAGTCTCCGTTTGGTGTGACTATGGATATTTCATTACCCGGGCTTGCCACAAATGGGCGATGTTAGGTTCCATGGCCACCTGGCTGGAGGGAGGAGCCATACACTATGTGTTATTCCCACCTATTTTATAGGGATCTGAGCAAAGTTACAAGAACCGTGGTTGCGATTTGAATCGATTGAAGAATGAAGTGCGGGTGTGGCACTCATTTCAAAATTAGGAATCTCATTTTAATTTTATTTTTTTAATAAAATAATAAAAATTAAAAGTTAAAAATTTAAATATATGGTTTGAGTGGGTTTAATGGTTAAGAACATGTATTTTTTCCTAAGAGATTACAAGTTCAAATCCAGAGGGGGATAGGGTATGTATACCTCCTTAGACTTTGAGGGGTCCCTTGTCACACAAACATAAGTTTATAATATTATAACATGTGTTTAAATTTTCAATTTCAAATAAATTGAAATAATTCATCATTCATAACATGATAGCATCATAATATCATATCAAATGGCTCAATGAGTCAAGTGAGGCTCATACCATCATGATTCATGAATCATAAATATTAAGGACTAGTGGAAAAACACATGATTCCCTCCTCCAATGGAACACCACCTAGATGTAGCATGTAGCACGACTAGTACTACCAAACTTCCCACCAATAATAGAGGCAGTACTACCAAACTTCCCGCCAACAATAGAGGCAGAAGTAAATAGAACTTCTCTATAAATTCTCTAATATGCATGTCTCATTGGCAAATAAATTCATGAGCTAAATGCCATAATGTTCATCCTAGTTGTGATATGTTCTTTGAGTTAATGCATTTGAAAAATCACTAAAATCCCCTCTAGGATTGTTGTCAATCCATTTTTCTCTCCAAGTAAGAACTACCCCATCCAGATTCAAAAGAAACACGTTCAAATTATCCTCTTAGTTGTACATGTGCTACACCTTGAACAAGAGCTTAACCTTTCTTAACTAGCTATGCACTTCGACTTCACTACCAAAGTTGAATTGCAATATCTGCATCTAGAGATTGTAAGTGGGTCTATGAGAGTTCCATGGTGGTGATGACCTCAGAGGGTTGTTACACTTAATTCCCTAAGGGTTTATATCCTCCTCTTCATTTTGAAAGATTAGGTTGCAAGATGATGTTTTAGGTTTGGTTGGTCCCTTTCCTTGCGTTAACCACCTCATTTCTTCTATGAAATTCATGAAAGCTTCTTCCAAACATTCCTTAGTCACAACATTTTGATTTATTCCTTGATCCCAACTTTGAGAATGAGAATGATAATTAAACAACAAGACCAAAATTGACTAAGCTCTAATATAAACTCACAATGGCCTTGTAACCAAACGTGGCCACTACTGCAAAATACATGAAAAATGAACACTAATAATATAAATTAAGCACAAAACAATGGGGGCACTTACACACCCACACGTGGATTGGCCCTATGAATCCGAGTAATGGAGGAAGATGTGTCCAAGTAATACTAAAAAAAAGTTGATTTATATCAATAAAATGATAGAAATGCATAAAAAAGGGGATAAACCATTTTTTATATCCATGGAGAGGCGAAA
>ML779857.1:212768-230027 GCA_009831015.1 Picea engelmannii
TATATATATATATATATAAGTAACAACTCCTAAGGAAAACCCTCAAGTACTTCCCTCCATTTCGAGGATGGTACCCAAGGTAAACCCTAGATTCTTTATTGGACAATGTTGGATCAATGACAAGGCTCAAATCCATTTCAACAATTTACTCATATTGAGCTTAACATGTTATTAAAGAGAATACAACCTGGTTGGGGAGGATAACACTCCATCCCACAACCACATGAGCTAGACTCAATTCACACACACACACACACATATTGATGAAAACGAAATCTGGGGGTCCTTCGTTTCTAGTTCCCAATGATCTTGATCCCGAGACTTGTGGGTTATGGACCCACATAATGGAATGTAACTGTTCCATATCATCACAACAACGTCACCTTCACCCATAGGTTCCATACGAACATAGGCGGTGACTAAGCGTTAATCCAAAAAGCTCTTAATCACTTATCAAGATCAACAACCACGACTTAATTTGGAGTTATGACAGACAATTGACAATATTTTGGGTGGCTAGAGGCCTTTCACAATCCCAAGACTAGTGGGGGCTGAAATGATCCTCCTCTCGACACATGGAATTCTAATCCACAACATATATCATTTTGGGGGGTCACATCTCTGTTAATTCCCTCACTGTTTGTCATGTGAAAGGGCTAGATCACCATCGATCCTTTTCAGTGATCGATGATCGATCACCTTCATCGTTGGAATATGACACTTTCATTGTATTCCAGATCTGCAACTTTGTCTAGTGGCCTCATTACTCACATTCATCAACACAAGGTTTATGGATTAAAACATATAACAATAAACACACAAATATACAACATTCATACACAATCTCTATTACATGGAGCTCGATTACAAATGGTATGGCCTCTATGGGCTAGGCCTTGATTTTACATTATGAAGGCTCTTCATCCAAATGCCAAAAAGTTGCATTTATAACAAGTACAAAATGGATCAGATCACTAAAAGGATCCGATCTAATCCCTATGATCACTCACAATCCCTGAAATAAGGAAATATCACAACAAATTATTAACTAACTCAATCAAATTTAGAGGAAATCGTATCCTCAAGGCCGCATCCACCTTCTAGAAGGCCTGAAATCGAATTTGACTTACAGGGGAGTTGATGCTCATGCATCAAACTTCTGGGGTACAAAAATTTCATGATCTACTGATCATGTGTCCCCTATTGCTGCATCTCGTCTCCTTCCTCTTCATGTATCACTAAGATTTTCCTTACACTCAACAGTGAGCTGCAACGAAGCCTCCACTTACACCTCACCAAATCTCCTCCTTTGGCTCGACCTTTTGGTATTGCAAGTTCACCTCCTACGGAACCTTTCGAGCTTCCTCTTCTCCTCTGGTTGTTGCACACTGCTCACTCCCCTGGAAAATTCTACCCACAATCACAACTGTGGAATTTCCCCAAAACTTATACCCAACCGCAACTGGAAGTTGTTTTCTGTTCTCCAACACATAGGAAATCGTCCTATGATCTGATACCACTTGATGAAAATGAAATTTGGGGGTTGCTCATTTCCAATTTCCAATGATCTCGATCCTAGGACCTGTGGGTTATGGAACCACATAATGGACTGTGAAAGTGTCCATATCATTGAAACAACATCACCTTCACCCATAGGTTCCATACAACGATAGGAAATGAATAAGCGCTAAGCCAACAAGTGCTTAATCACTTATCAAGATCGATGGTCACAACTTAATATGGAGTTATGAGAGACGATTGAAAATATTTCGGGTGGCCATAGGCCTTTCACAATCCAAAGACTAGTGGGTGTTGAAATGATCCTCCTCTCGACACGTGGAATGCCAATCCACGTTGTATATAATTTTGGGGGGTCACCTCTCTTTTAACACCCTTGTTGTTTGTCATGCGAAAGGGATGGATCACGATTCGTCGTCGATCCTTTTCAGTGATTGACGATCGATCACCTTCATTGCTGGAATATGACACTTTCACTGTATTCCAGATCTACAACTATGTCCGATGGCCTCACTACTCACACTCATGAACACAAGGTTAATGGATTTAAACATATAACAATAAACACACAGATATACAACAATCATACACAATATCTATTACATCGAGCTCAATTAAAAACAGTATGGCCTATATGGGTCAGACCTTGATTTTACTTTATGTAGGCTCTCCATCCAAATGTCAGAAGGTTAAATTTATAACAAGTACAATATGGATTGGATCACTAAAAGGATCCGATCTAATCTCTATGATCACTCACAATCCCTAAAATCATGAAATATCGCAACAAATTATTAACCAACTCAATCAAATTTAGAGGAAATCGTATCCTCAAGGCCACACCCACCTTCTGGAAGGTTTGAAATTGAATTTGACTTCGGGGGGGTTGATGCTCGTGCATCACATTCCATGGAAAACTTCATTGGGGAAACCATCTAGGTGCTTCTTGACATCCCATGAATGACACCCATGGTAAATGTTACATATACAACATGTAGGCCTAACATCAAGGGACCCAGGTGGATTTGACCTCGTGATCTCCTTGGCGAATATGAATTTGGGCATGGAAAGTAAAAAAAATTAAGATAAACCTAAGGGATGCTTCCTAACATTTGTGGAAAATATCCCTTGTAAACCAGTTATCGTAGTCTATTGTGGCTTACTCATGGGGATTCAAACCAAGCATCTACTGACACAAAACTAGCCATCAAGGTTTATTGATAAAGTAGGTGGAATAAATCTATGGCCATCAAGGTTCAATTATCATTGAGGTTAGATAATATGGAATAGATAAGGGGATTCCCTTCCGTATCCAAAGCTGTTACTAGCATATGATTGTATTGGGGTTGGAAAGGTACCAAAAATCTCATTCTTTATTAAGTGTCGATGGTGGATGAGAATGTTTCTAATAATTTTAGCCCAAAGGGTTGGATCAATTGGCTGAACTATCCTCCCAAGTTATGTTTCCAACAAGGCTATTATGGCTAGAGGTTGAGCTACCCCATTTGAATATTTTTGGTAAGAGGGTGGCAGGGGGGTGGGGTGGAGGATTTTGCAAGTTTTTCTGGGGAATTTATATGTGTGTGTGTGTGGACCTAATGGTTAAGATCATGTGTTTCGTCCTTGGAGGTCACATGTTCGAATCTAGAGGGAAGTAAGGTAGGTACACCTCCATATACTAAGTAGTCAAATTTCTACAGGTAAGGGTCCCTTTTCCCACAAACAAGGGAATATCATATGACAATTTGATGTCTAGCTATGTTATGACCTTAAATTATTATTATTATTATTATTATTTCTGATGGAATGCACATCCCATGAAATCCTTTGAGAACTTCCCCTAATTTCGAGCATGGTACCTGGGGTAAACTGGCCGATTGCATCTTTGACAACCTAACTTGATGGGGACATCGAGTGAGGCCCATAATATCCATAGATGCAACCAATCAGGAACTTGAACCCATGACCTCCTACTTGTAATTCGTTGTAATCAACCACTCAAGTTAAACCACTGGACTAAATTGAATATATATATATATATATATATATATATATATATATATATATATATATTTCAACTTTTGATTAGGATTTTATGAGCAGAACGAAATGAATATAGATTATTAAAAGATGCTTAACACATAATAACAAAGATATGGTGGGAAATATGGTTGAAGGAGAGCCACGTTGAAGACTGGGTGTAGGCCAAGGAAAGGGGGAATGTTGAGCTCGAAAGCATTGTCATCCACAACCTTGGTGATGGTGTACGACCCATAACGAAGTGGGAGAAGCTTCTGATGGAGCCTTGTAAGTCATTCTTTCTGCAAGTGCAACCAAACTTTGTCGCCCACCTGAAACTTATGTGGCACCCGATGTTGATCACGACACTGCTTGTACTTGGCATTAGACTTATCTAGAATACCCTGAACCTGTTGGTGGATGTGCTGGATCCGCTCAATGAACATTGTGGCTTTGTTAGCTGCTGGTGGAGTAGGGGACGAGTTAACCAAGGTGGTCATCGGGGGTAGTGCAACATCCATGGGGCCCAATGGTTGGAATCCCAACCCCACCTGAAAGGGGTTGTGGCTAGTTGAGCTATGTAGGGCTCGGTTGTAGCTATGATGGACATAGGGAAGACTCTCATCCCATGTGCAGGGGTGTTTTTAATTGTACATGTGCAGGATATGTACACTCATCCGATTGACGACCTCATTTTGGCCATCTGTCTGGGGGTGGAAGACAGTGGATTTGGTGAGCTTGGTATCCAATAGTGACCAGAGGCTTGACCAAAATGTGTTGAGGAATTGATTGTCATGGTCTGAGATAATGGTTTGTGGGATCCTAAAATGTACCCATACTCGTTCAAAGAATATCTTGGTAATGGCTTCTGCTGTGATGTTCTTCTTGCAGGTGGCTAGAATCACCATCTTGAAAAAGCGACCAATAATCACAAAAACACAGTCATTTCCCCTCTTGGTGGACGTGAGGCATGACATGTAGTCCATTAATATGGATTCCCATGGCATGTCAGGAGTAGGCAGAGGGGTGTACATGCCATGTTTCTTTGTGGTCAGTTTGACAATAATGCAGCCAGTGCATGACCTAATATACTTGCGGACATCCTGTTGAAGTTTTGACCAATAGAAATGTTTCTACAACACTGCCATTGTCTTTTCGATGCCAAAGTGTCCTACCACCCAACTGTAGTGAGCTTCCCAAATCATCTTTGCACACTCACTTGATGGAACACAGAGATGGCCCGACACAACAACTTGTATTGAAGATCGAAATTAGGGACCACTGAGTTGGTGCCCAACATTTGGTAGGTGGTGGAGAAGTCAGGGTCTGTCTCATAGAGGTGGGGCCATCCAGAGGTCTCGTGGTTGCATGAGTCTAGCACCATGGTGAGTGTCGCAACTGAAGGTCAGTTGAGGAAATCAACAACTCGGTTTGTACTTCCTATTTTATACTTGATGTTGAGGTGGAATTGTTGTAAGTATGTGGACCACTTCTTATGGCAGTCATTCTGCAATTTGCCTTGGGTTTGCATGAACTATAGTGGCTTGTGATCAGTGTGGATGACTATCTCCTTCCCAAGAATGTAATCTCTCCACTGGCGGCAGGTTTGCACAATGGAGTACATTTCTTTTTTGTAATTAGGGTACTTACAAAAAACATCTGATAGTGTCTCACTATGATATGCCACAAGGTGGTCATGTTGAGTGAGAATGGTGCCCACAACATAGTCTGAAGCATCTGTCTCGATCTCAAAGGGATGTTGAAGGTCTGGTAATGAAAGTAATGGGGATGAGCACAAAAGATTCTTCAATTCCTCAAAGGCTTGTTGTAGGGACATGACCCACACAAATATTTCCTTAACGCCACCCTTGGTTACTTGGCCGAGGGCCCATGCTATATGAGAGAATCCCAACACAAACCTGCGATAGAAATTGGCGAGGCCCAAGAAGCTCCAAAGTTCAGTGAGTGTGGTTAGGGTTGGTTAGTTATAGATGATCTATATCTTGGCTAGATCCACATGCACACCATGTTGATCAATGACGTAGCGTAAGTAATGGACCCTGTCCATGCCGAAGGAGAATTTTTCGAAGTTTTCATATAGTTTGTGTTGCCACAGGGTGTGCAGAACCTGCTAAATATGTTGCAAGTGTTTTTCCCAAGTCTTGATGTATATGAGCATGTCATCCAGATACACCACTACAAAAGTATTGGTGAAAGGTCGTAGGATATCATCCATCATCATCATAAAAGTTGTTGGAGCATTTGTCAAACCAAAGGGCATGATCAACCATTAAAAAATACCTTCTTTTGACTCGAAGGCAGTCTTCCATACATTTTTCTGTTCTATTGGGATCTAGTGGTAGCCAAAATTTAGATCAATATTACTAAAGTATTTGGCCCTCGTGAGGTGATCAAGGAGGTCGTCAATTCATGGAATCAAGTACCAGTTTTGGATTGTGATTTTATTTAGGGCCCGGTAATCAATGCAGAGTCGCCAGGTCTTGTCTTTATTTTGCACCAACACGATTGGGATCCCATAAGGTAATGAGATGGGACAAAAGTGCCCCTTGTGGAGCAGTTCTTGGATCTGCCTCTTGATCTCTTCATTCTCAAACAAAGAGCGGTGGTAGACTGTCCCATTGGGTAGCAGTGCACCTGGGGTCAGATCGATGGGATGCTTGACTTTACAGTGCAGAGGTACCCTGGTAGGAGAAGAGAAGATACATGAGTATTCTTCCACGACCTTATCCACTTGCTTCTGTTGTGTGGAGATATCGGTCGCGGAGGCCTTGGATGTGGCTACAATCTTTCACTCACTTTGAGAGTGAATCATGAAGAAGAAAAATTTCCCAGTCTGAGAGATGACCTTCTTGCATTGCTTGGTAGAGATCAAGGAAATAACACTAGGAGGGACTACCTCGGGTATCTTGTACAATTTCTTGTTCAAAGTAATAATAACACTACGAGGCCTAGACTCATATACAACATGACATTTCCATAAATAAGGTTGGACCAAAAGAACATTACAAACTTCGAGAGGAGCAACATCACACAATACCTTGTATTTGAAGGGCTTGATGTCGTACGATAGACGACACTATTGGCTGATGCAAAGATCACTTCCTTGATGGAGCCATCCAATGGTGTAGGGTTGTGGGTGCGGTGTTGTCGGCAGGGCTAGGTGCTTGATGACCTCTGCTGAGATGAGTTTCTTCTGGATACCGCTATCAACGATGAAGTGCAGTGGGGTGCCTTTCACCCACATCTGTGAATGGAAGAGGTGCTCACCTTCTTCTAGCTTGTCTGGTTCACCAGGATGGAGCTTGGTGGTAGCAACGATGGCACTGGGTCCTGTGCTAATGATATGTATTCCCCTTTCTGGTTCTGACTCAGAGTCAGAACCTGCATCTGATTTAGAAGCTTTCACTTTGGCCACCAACGACTAATTTGAGTGGCAATCAATAGTGTTATGCCAAGGGCTCTTATGGAAGTTGCACCACTTCCTGTTATCTTTCTTTGTCTTTTTGGTGTCCTTCTTTGCTTGTGGCTTGGACTGGTTTTCTTGATACTGTCCATATTTTCTATGTCTTTTGTTATGTGGGTTGGGGCTGCCCTTTCCTAGATTTTGCTGTGAGGGGTTCTCAGGCCCAAATTTCCGCGTCTTTTGTTTGAGCTTCTGCTTGATTTTGATGACATATCGGTAGGCCGCACCCAAAGATGAGATGTCCAAAAATTCCATTTCGGTCTGTATGTATCTATGCAGAGCACTGCAATACTTGAGCACCAAATGTCGCTTTGAATCTTTGATACCCAACTTGGTGCGCAAGGTATGGAAGATATTTGTGAACTCTAGCACTGCTTAGTCTCTTTCTTGTTGTAGTGTGGTCCATTTGGTATACAAGTCGTCATAAATTCCGACAGGGTAGTATTGTTCCTTAATAGCATCCTTGAAGGATTCTGAGGTGGCCATGACTATAAATAATGAGGGTTCCTCTATTTCCTTTTTCTCATAGAAAGTTTCCTGCCAATCTTTGACATGGGGAACGACTTTGAGGTGCGCAAAAGTAATATTTTTTCTATTCAAAAAGTTATGGACAAAAAAATACCCTTCTAGTAGATTCAACCACTTGTCTAAAACATCTGCATCTATCTGACCTTCAAATATAGGAATATCGAAGTTTATTTGTACCTTGAAGGGGGCAACACCTCCACTCGAGGAAGATGTGTCACCTGTTGGTAGCCACCGAAGGATTTGCGCGAAACTATCCATCATCTTGTTCCTTTGTTGCATGAGGGCTTCCTCAAGCAACATTTTGAAAGGATCTCCTGTCTCGTCATATTTCTTTTCTCGTGCCATGAGAGGTCACTTGGGCATGCAAGAGCTTTTGCCCTCAAGAAAAACAAGCTCAAAACTCAATTCTTTGTACCCTGACCTCATTGGGGACATGCATTAAGACGACAAGGAGCAGACCGCTCTGATACCACTGATCCAGATTTATGAGCATAAATAAATGAAGAAATATTATTAAAATATTCTTAACACGGAATAATAGAGATACAATAAAATTGGTTTTCTATTCAATAAGGAAATAAGCTGAAATAATAAAATGCAGCAGAAAACAAGATTGTTGGAATGGTGGCAGCTTATCTCTGAGAAGAGATGCGACGGTTGCGCTCATTCACAAGAAGATGATTACAATGAGGCTTTGAAGACCTTTTTTACAATAAGCCGGAATGTCACACACCCTATAAATCCAAAAAACCTAACCCAAGGAGATGAAGCACCAAAAGTCATGTGGGCCCTGTTTGGATAAGTTAGTACATCAACTTCTCAGGGTCGTAACTTTTGCATACGATCTTTGTTTGGGGTGCATGATAGCTCGTTGGAAAGGTATCATCGAGGATATTTCATTTTGGGGGCTCAATTAGAGCCTTTGAGAATCATTGAGAAGCTCTATCTTGAAAAACCTTCATTTAGGCCCTCAAAATGGCCCCGTAATTTAAAAACTGCTAAAAATAGTAAATTACCAAAATTATCAGAAAATTGTTTTGAGCCAGTTGGAAAAGGTGGATGTCCACCAATATCCACCTGGATCAACTTTAAATTTCTTTTTTAACAAAAAATTGTATTCCAGAAAATACAAATTTTCTTAATTTTTCATAATGTTGTTGTTAGCCTTCTAGATGTAAACTATATATAAAGTTTCAAAACACAATTTACATATAGAATTCTAACAACCATATTTTTTATTTTTTTAAATAACAAATCCATATCCATATGTGCACACGATGAAGTGTATTAAAAAAAATACAAATTTTGTTAAAAATTAAAAAAATCGAATTAAAACTTCAAATTAAAATTTCGAATTTAAAATTTAAAGATTTAAGGTTTCTTAAATGGATTTGCCACCTTGGATTTCCATTGAAGATTCCACATCTCCTCTCCAAATTGAAAGCATGTCGTAGAATGCATATCCTCCCGTTGTGATTTTGGTAAACGAGGAAAAGTGATTCTAGGGAAGAGTGAAGGAGGAGGAGTATCCATTGAGGAATGAGAAGGAAGATTGATGTGGGCAATGAGAATGAGGGAACGAGTGAGGAAGGAGATAATGAGTAGTTAGAATGAGGGAATGAATGATGAAGGATAACATGAGTATAGAGTGAATGTGAGGAGCACTTAATTTCACATTTGATATGTCAAATGCATAAGGCACATACCATTTTTTTCCACATTCTATATATTTTATGCTAAAATTTACAAGACCATCTTGTGTAATTTAATAATGATTTGTGTATGGCTTATAATTACTATTAAGTAATTTTAAATTGGTAATGTGTATATATATTTAAGGAATTTTTTTTGATTAATTAATATGTGTGTATTTTCAAGTGATATATTTTGGGGAAAACTTTTTAGGAATTTCTCCTTATTCTGAGGATGGTACCTAGAGTAAAACCTAGATTTTTTAGGGCACAATGCCATGTCAACAACTCATGAATAAATCATAAAAAAATAATCTCATTAAGAGTAAACATGTCACAAAGTGGGATTTGAACTTAGGTGGGGAGGGTGACAATTTTTCATCACAACTACTCAAGACACGCACACATGCACACACACACACACACACACACACACACACATTTTCCAAGGAAAACCTCATGGAAAATTGTTTGAGTACTTATATATGATCCATAGATGGTAAAGGAGGTAAATTTTCGGTGCCTATGTCCCAAGCACCTAATCATGAGGGGATCAAGAGAGTAGAATCCATGACCTCCCCAAGTTGAGGGAGATATCTCATGTTTGTGTAAATTTGAAGGAAACAGGGGAGGGATTTGATCCACTTATGTGTGCATGGATCACAAGATCATTTAATATAATGACTCTGTGTTCGACTACACATTCAACCATTAGCTCAAGGTAACTCCATTGCTCCAGGAAAATCCCTCATGGGAATTGAACCTTGCCCATTGTTGAAAAAATATTCACTCCTCACTAATGGATCCAACCCCTTTGGGAAATATGTGTGTGTGTACACACACACACACACACCTTACATGATTCTATTGAATAATGCATTCATGATGTGATTCAAGAAACCACCATTGGATATATAAATAACAATGATTATTTAATTACCCTCGTATATTTTATTGAATCTTATGTCTTCAACAATGAACAATGTGATGGTTGTCGTTGTTAGAATTTTTAGTGACATTCTTTCTATAACTAACATTATTTTCTTTGAGGCGGAGAATTTCACACACCTAAATTCCGAATTAGTAGAATCTCTCTTTTCGATGGCTTGATTATCAATAAATTTGATGAAGTACTGGAGGTTGCCAAAATCCATTTGAATGTCTCTATACAAATGTCCCTCCCTCAAATTATTCTAGTTGGGAAATCCTTCTCCTTAATATCCCCAATATCATTATGAAGGATGAAAATGTTGCATTGGTTAAGGAAATCATAGGGGAGTAAATTCAAAAAGAATTTGTTGGAACATCAAGTCATGATGGTTCATCACACTTCTCCTGGAATTAGTTAGTCGGGTGGTTGACCTACATATGGAAACTATTGGTTGAGTGATCAACCAGATCTCTACATTAGTTGGTCATGTAGTCGACAAGTCCATTGATCGATGGATCGAGTAACTGAGCAATCAAATACGAGTTGGACACATGGGTGGTTGGGTCGAGCATCCTTGATGAACCGACTAGAAAACGTTGATTTGACAGAGTCAACTCTAACAACCGACAGTGATATGTGGAAAATATCCTCCCGATTTCGTGGAAGTTGGTTATATCTTGAAGCTATAACTAACATACCTGATGGGTCATTATCATCAAGTGAATGACGATATCGTTGTTGTGTACAACATGTCCAATATGAATCGTGATTTTATTATCAGAGTGTGATGTGCTTAAGTGCTACAATGGTGTCTTTAGACACCACCTTTGTCTTCAAAATTTTATTCCCTCTTCGATTATCTATAATATTGTTTGTCTGTTTCATATCGGCTTCCACCCAATTCCCCAACAACATTATGTATTCTTGAACTCAACAAGGCTCTAGGAGCATATGAGTTCATTGCACATTTCTAAAGATATTCGAGGTCCACAATTAAATGAGATCATTTTAGAGAGATATACAAGATGGGGGAATTAACTTCTATTCTCTTGCCTTCCCTATCTCTCATTGTAATGTTTCATGTAAAGTATTGACCAAAACAATTACATGTCATCTAAAAAAGTGTTGATAAGGATTGCCTCAAAAGAAAAGGAAGGATTTCACAAGGAGAGTCAAATAGGTGAAAACATAGTGTTGGTTCATGATATTTTTCTCTAGAAAATTCATGGAGGTGGAAAGAATGCTCATAAAGTTAGACATGGCCAACACCTTTTATAGGGTGATGCACAAATTTATTTTTGAAGTAATAAGGAATTTTAGATTATTGACCTACTTCATCGACTAGGTAAAATATTGCATACGTTGTTATTGAATCACCCCACTGGTCAATGATATATTCAGACAAATCTTTAGAACTTTGATATGCCTTAAGCAAGGACACCCTTTTTTTATTTCCTTGTACATGATAATGGTAGAAGCACTTGGTCAAAGTTTGGGAATATCCCAACACATTTGTTCCCTCTTGGATATTTGTATAGATCAAGAACTCAAACAAATAAACCATGGTCAATTTGTTGATGACAATATTTTCTTGGTGGGGTTTCATTCATCATATATAATTGATTCATATCCCCTCTCTCAAGTGATTTAAAGCTTCAACGAGGAATGCTAATATAAATAATTTCAAAATTTATGGATGGAATACCCCAAGGGATAAGGTAAATCAAATTTCAAGGATTCTATACTTAGTAGATATTAACTAGAATTCTTTCCAATACTTGGGAGTCCCCATCATGCTATAGAAACACAATTCGACTTGTTGGTTTCCGGTCCTCCAAATGCTCAACTTTGAGATCTCATAATGTGGCATTTAATGGATTAATCCCAAAGGCAAGTTAGTCCTAATCAAAGTAGTTCTCTCATCATTTTATCTATTCATGGCCTCTTCATTGTTTTCTCCTCTAAGCATGTTGAAGGAGATGGGGAAAACCAATTGGGAATTTCAGTAACATCCTCACTATAATCCCCGGTTTAATTAATGCATAATGTAGATATGAATATGACTATGGCCAAGTGATGTAATATGTGAAATGTATTTTGATAATTTCAATAAATAGAATGTGATACCAACAATTGGAAATAGGGACACAGATGGGGGCTAAGTTTTCCACAAGAGAAGAGAGTGCCTAAGAGGGGTCCAAAGGGGGGAAATCAATTATGGGTATTAATCCAAGCCCAATTTTCTGAATTTTATTATCATTTGGGGAAATCTTCTATTTTATGTTTGAGTGTATGAAAGAAGAATCATTAAACTCATGTAAGAGGTTGGATGTGAGAGTCACATCCCATAGTTATTGGAAAGCATGGGGCTGAAGAAAGCAACATTGGGCATAGTGATAAGTCAATTGTATTGGGAAAATAGAGGAAATTTGTATGGGGAGATTAGGCATATTTTCACATTCAATGTTGGAAGGGAGAAACAAGGAAGGAGTAGGAAAAGGAGAACCAAAGCTAGAGCAATAAGTTTGGGTGAATTGAGAAGCATGCTGGAGCGTTTTGGAGTTGGAAATTGAAGATCCAAGTTGTAAAGCCTAAAGAGTGAACTCCTGAGTGAGTTTCACTGTAATATCAAGTGTTTCTATTGGTTACCAGTAGTCTTCTTAGTAGTGAGTTCCCTGAAGTTCCTAGTAGAGAAATTCCTAGTTTCCTATGCCAGAGAGACCCTGATAAACGAATGGGAAACCTGATGGACCGAGAGCAGCGAAGGGGTAAATTCCTTGGGTTGGGTAGGCCAAGAGGAAGAGAGCTGGAAGGAATTCGGGATAGCTGTAGAAGAATAATAGTGGATTGTTTGATAGTGAATATGAGTGTACTGTGAGAGGCACTCTTATCTTGTGGATTCCTAGCTCCAACTCGGGGGTGACTCATTTATTAGATTTAGAACAACAGGTCTATGGTTGGGTGGAACGTCCTTCCCAAGCAGCTGGTTGCACAAGTGTTTTAAAATATAAGTGCTTTCCTATTTCTAAGTTATTTCATGAGTATTGATTGTTGTGCTTAACTCTATGTATGTAAATGGCTATTTTCTGCCATGAATGAGTTTATTAGTTTCATTCATGATTATTTAGGATGATGTAGATGCATTTAATTTTGGGTATATGAATTCTGGTTAAAAATGTGTTTAAATCGTAGCTGGTAAGCTACAACAAATGAATTAGCAAAAACATTATTTTTATGTGTATATTTCCACAAGTAGAGCCCCTTGGTTGAGCTGGGAGACGTTACAATTTATTTGGAAGGGAGGGGAAAATAATGGAAAGAAAAATTTAAACCTAGTCAAATGGTCAATAATTATAGAACCATTCAACACCAATGGTCTTTATATGATTCCCCTCCAACCTCCCTTATGTATGAAATAAAAATGAGTCTTTTCTTGCCTCTATTCCCCAATCCAATTTCCATGAATAAGGACTTGGAGAGAGGTTGTTTTGAATATACATCATGGGGCCATCGACATGGTGTAAATATGTAATTCATAAAATGTATATTTTGGGGGTGGATACGAAGTGAATTTTGGACTTAATAGAACATAATAAACTATGATCCTCAACTTGGCTTCTCTTGACTCAATAAGTATATTTAATTTGAAAGCATACTTTGTGGGTTTCTAGTAATGATAGAAACATTAATCTTTGGAAATATATCATTCAAATGAAACCTCCACTCATCACCTATGGAAATTTGAGGTTGTTTCAATCTTATATGCATATATATGATTCTTCTTGTTAGAAGGCATTTCTAAGTGTCCCCAAAACAAATATGAGGAGTGATTCATGGAAGGTGATGCTAGAAATACCTATTAAGATAATATCTATGGAACCTATTGATTAAACAACTAGTTTGGGAAATGCAATTTAATATCACAATCCAATGAGAAGGTTTAGGGAAGACAATTGCCCCCTTATTATATAAAAGAAGGTTCTGATAAGGCTATTCACTTTGGTTTGTATCCTCCCTCTCTTCTCCAAGACTTGATCCCTTATATAAGAGCCTAATTACCCTCCCAAGATAATTTTTTTTATTTTTATGGATGGTTCAAAACAAATTGTTAACAACAAGAAATCTTCTAAAGACAAGAATATAATGGCCCTCTATCTATGTTCTTTTCAAAGTTCATGAAGAGACAACACATCATATTTTCTTGGATTGCAAGTTCATATGGAGTTTTTGGTGGGAGGAAGTTCATGGTCTTCAAGACTAGCATCCAATTTTCAAATATTGGAAACATTATATGTTCCTAAATTGGAGATGCAGTTATACACTAGGTTTTAAAGGAAAATCCATGTCAACAATATTTTGGAAATCTCTCTCCCACATATTTATCATGTAAAATATGGGTACCTTGCAACAATGTTGTTCACAAGGAGCAAATGGTGTAGGTTTGTAAGATATTTGATACAACAAAGAATTTATGATGTGGGTTTGTACTACCCAAAGATTCATAGAAAGATAAAGGCTCTACCTAGGAGAAAGGATGGCTATCATAACTTTATGTTTGAATCTTCAATACATCCCCTTATGAAAGAGAAATTCCCCGATTTGGGGAATAGATCTTACAAATGAAAATATATCCCCCTATATTTGAATGTAAGAGAAGTATACCCTATTATTAATGGTGTATCAAAATGAAATTTAGGGAAGGATAAGGATAGTGGTGTTACCAAAGATCCAAAAGGATAAATGACACAACAATACTCTTGGGGTACCTTCGAAACAATGACAAATAATGAAGTAGAAGCATGGGAAATATACCAATGAATCAAAATTCTAAAGGAAATCACAATTGGTTAGGATTTTGTATTTGGTGACTCATAAATAATCATCAAAATCATGGCCTTTTCCTCCTCCCACTCACCCCCCTCAGTTATAATTATTGTAAGGATACACCTTATGTTTTCAAAAAAATTATTTTTTTCATTCTTTAATGTGGCATAGTTATAGGGTGATTGAAAAATCCAATAAGGGAGAAATGAATAAGGGAGGGTTTCTCCTCACTGAAACATCAAAACCCACTCTAATAAAATTGAAAGGGAGACCCTCAGTATGGTAAGGAGCCTCCAATATCTTAACATATAGGATAAAAGGGGGAATTTCAACTATCTAATCACTTCAAACATTGGAATCCATTGGTAGATGCTCACTTCCCTTTCTCAAGCTTGCACTCGACGAAGACGAATTTAATGTAGTTTGAATAATGATAAAGGTCATAATTTCCACATCCTTTGATCCATAATCTAGGGGTTCATGGCCCATTGACTTCGCCAACATAGATACCTATGTGGAATTATATATATTTTTTCTCTACCTCAATTTTGCCTCTGAGGCTTTACACATTGTTCTCTATCTTCTAGAGGATACCAAGCTTCAATCCTCTACCTTGGGAAATTTCCTTTTTTCTTTTCTTGATGATACAGTTCTTCACTCAATTTATCCAATAGTAATACATGGTTCACATTAAAAAAAATGAAAGTGTTATTATTCATATCCCATACATAGTTCCATGTTGTCAAAGGGAAGATGCCTCTCACTATTCCTCAACTTCTCAACCATGTTCTATTAAAAAATGTTTCTAAATGCAATGCCTTCCACCTGTTTCACTATCTCTTCAATAATTATAAGTCCACCTCTCAGAATCCCTAACAAGAAGCATGCTAATATGGATAGCATAGGGTTCAACGTCCAAAGCAAAAACAAGATGTGTGATCAAGATAGAATATGCACCAACTATCCAAGTGGGTGCTCAATGCAACACCTGGACCATGAGCCAATGAAGAAAAACAAACAGAGGTAGCAAGTGACCAACGAGACTAATATTGAAATTCCCAAACAGTAAAATGTAATTCCTTGGGCACCTTGGGACTAGGTTGAGAACATGGAATTATGAGACGTTACATCAACACTCAAAGTGGATTAGGGTTATGTTTTTAGCACATCAAATGATAAACAAAATGTATCATGGTTTCTCCACTAGATAAGGTCCAAGTGTTTCACTTGGACAATGAAGAGTAGATGTGTGGGGTTTCTCCTCTAGATAGAGCTCACACCTGAACATTTGGAAAATAAGATGAATGTGCATGGAGTCTTTCTTGACTAGGGTTCATGCTCCAACCTGCACACTAGGGTTTTGGTGGAGGTATGTTGAGAAACAAGGGAGTAATGGATGAGAACCCAGCTGATAATGTGGATTCACATGCATTGTAGATAGAAAAATGCCCAAGGAATAGTGAACCCAACTGGTGGAGTGAGGTTTTGTGCAAGTTAAACAATAAATACCCAAGGAATCGTGCACCCAAATGGTGAATAAAGTTCCTAGAAAAGATGAAATTATCCACAGTAAGAAAATGGACATAACAAAGATGCAATCGACCCAAAAATCATTTGGAGAACCCATGAAAAGATGAAATTTTCCCCATCAAGCAAATTAAATTCCCAACAACAAGTTAAACACTAAACAAAATGCGTGGGAAGGATATATTCTTGAGAGAGGTTCCCATCAACAAGTGAAATCCCCAACAACAAGTGAAACACCCCTGAAAACAAGTGAGTTGTGCATGGGCACTTCAGTTCCTTAACCATGCAATGGGAATTCACCCCAGGGAGAGATAAATTTGGTTTAGTAAGTTTTTCCAACAACTTTGCAAGGATGACCATTGATATTCCCTCACTCATGCATTCAATTGTGGAGATTAACTAGTTGTTGTAATGGGTAAGATCCATCAAACCATTTTACCTTTGAAGTAAACCTCTCACACAGTAAAATAATAATATGCAACAAATAAATTCTCATCCTTTCAAATATGATGCAGATTAGCCATTACAATATAACCAACAAGCTACCATAAAACACAATGACTAATTAACCACACCACACAGAGGAAAATTACATTAACACCTTATTTTTTTCTTGGAACCCAATTGACAAAACTGGTCGAATGGTGCTCATTATTCTTTTTTTTGTAGGTTTAGAAGTTTTTATAATGCTCTCCCCCTCCTTAGCCAAAAATCCCTTTGGAAATGTGTGTGTGTGT
>ML779857.1:230093-247845 GCA_009831015.1 Picea engelmannii
AGAGAGTAAAAAGGGATATCTAGGGGGTAAGGGAAGGCCAACAACCATGGCTCTTCACTTTGCATTCCTTAACCTTCTTTCCTATTTGTTTTGTTGTCATTTTAATTATTTTTCTTTAAATTTTTTCTTACATCCTTATTTGGCTTATTCCACGTTAACTTGCATTGTTTTATATGGTTTCCATAATGTTGATTGATTGTCAATTTTTTTGCAGGTATTGAGTCTTATCCTCTTCACTCTAGATACATTTCAATCGTTCTTCTTATCCTATATCCAACTATTGATACAATCCAATCTATCACTCAACCAATTTATTGTACAAAGGAGTGAGGGTGTTAATTTTTCTAAAAGGATATGTTTGTGAAGATGTTGGTTTTGTGACACAAAGAAGAGAAGCTTGCCCTTGTGTTTCAGTGACCTTCCACTTTCATCCAATCACCCTGAACATTGCCTAATATTGGATTAGTATATTCTTCAAGGAATAATGCATCCCTACCCATTCTAAACAATGAATTTGGGGATATTTAGTGTCTACATGCAAATTCTCAACATTATCAAATAGAGAAAACATAACTCTAAAAACCCTTGGCATAAGAGGAGGAATGCATAGATTTTATGAAAAGGTTCATTGACGCCTTCAAAGTTAATTGAAATTGAGTGACACAAGATCATTGGGTATAAATTCATTGACTACTTCGATCTTTGAGGGTTTCAGAGAAGGAGACTAGAGTGGACATGACACCTTTCCATCACCAACACAAATTCTTCACGATCTCTTTGGCTATTGTTAGATATGAAATGGATAAGTTGAGGAGGTTTCTTCAAGATCCTCCTCTAGAAAGTCATGGACCACAACTGCCATCCCCTATGAATTGAATAACATAGTAGATGATCCTAAAGTGGATACTTAACAATGGATACACAACCGACAAATAATTGGATGTTTTTTTTTGTAAATTGTTGTGTGTAAATTTTGTTAGACTAGCATAGATCCATCTTAACTCTAGATCTATCAAGCAAGGAGAGGCATCAAATCCCTTGAGGTGCAAACTTTTTTGAGAGTGCAAAACTTGAGGAAAGGTTTTCACCTTGAATGATTTGATCCCTCTTGTTTCTTGATAGATCCAAGGTTAATATGGATCTAGGCTGGTTCCAATCATGAGTGGATGCATCAAAATGATGCTATATAAAACCAAAATTACCCCATTAAAATCATTTCATCCATTTTTTTATGATTTCAAGTGAAATTTCTAGTAACTCATCTAGTGCATCGTAATCAATTTGAAAATCATGATAAAATGGATCATGTTGGATCTTGTGCAAAAATGCATTGTATACATTCTCATTTTTTATAATGAAATTTTCGAGGCACAATGAATTGTTATTCATAGCTTATTGTTTTCGTTGTAAGTTTTTTTTTCTTTGGAAATGATTTTTCTATTAGTTTGAGCAATATCTTCCATTTTTGTTAATAAGTCTTTTGCAGTTCTATATTTAAGTTTTTTTACTATACCCTTTTTCTTTCGACATTTTGTCTTCTTTGCTCTCCCTTTTTTTCTTGAGTCATATATTGGGATTGGTTCACCTTTTTCAATCTATGTTTTTCATGATCTTATTTTATTCATTCTTCCATTTGTTTAGATGATTCATTCCCTCTATGTCTTCTAACCCATTATTACATTGAACTTCTTAGTCCTTCAATGTCATCAAACATGATTATGTTGAATATTTTACTTATGTATAGCTTGTAACATAGAAGTAAGAACTTAAATCAATGCATTGTACAAAGGTATTTAAGAACTGGAAGCTTAAATTAATAAGAAGGAAAATATACAAAACATCCTGAAATAAATGCATCATAGGAAGGAGTTTAAGAACTTGATGCTTAAATTAATGCATTGTAAGAGGGAGAATATACAAAACAATGTTGAAATCAATGCATCGTAGGAAATATTTTAAGAACTTGATGCTTAAATTAATGCATTGTAAAATGATGAATATACAAAACATTGTTGAAATTAGGAAGGAGTTTAAAATTTTAATGCTTAAATCAATGCATTGCAAAAAGGAGAATATACAAAACATCACTGAAATACATGCATAATAGGAAGGAGTTTTGTAATCTATGCTAATGATGAAGAATTAAAATTCCTAAGTGTAAGGTTATGTTGATTTGATGATATTTTTTGGTTGGTATATATACACTATAGTTTCTATCAAGACCCCCATCTACCCATTGTATTTTCCTTGATACAATGTCCTTAAACTAACATGCCATTTCACAAACCATACACGAGTCATTTACCCTATGTATAACTTTACTTTCCATTTGTTTGACATCATCTTTTTCCCACATGAAAATCACTTAACATAATAGTAGTCCACTTCACAATTGATATCTACATTGTAAAAAGGTAAATATACAAAACATTGTTGAAATCAATGTATAATAGGAAATCGTTTTATAATATATGTCAATGATGAAAAATTACAATTCCCAATGAAAGGATATGTGGCTAGAATGCATGGCTAGATTATAGTGTTAGTGACATTAACCTAGCATAATAACTTACACTGATGTATGTTTCTTCTTTGGATTATGATTGATAAGATATGTTTTTTAATTAATTATAATATATTTTAATACAATGTTGTGATTATACACTATTATGTTTTGTATTTTTTTTTCATGATCATTGATTTGTTTATTTTCTACATTTGATGAAATTTATATCTCATTCATTTCTTCATTGAGAAGAAATATAATGATGTGTAGTGTTTTATAACGATGGTGAATGTTGTTAGAGGGAGAATTGTTTTCTTATGTAATATGTTTTTCATTTATGTTATTTCCTTTATAATTTGATGACGCTCGCTCCCTCCACTACCCGCAGGTCGGAAGGTCCACGTCAACATAGGATCTTTCCCTTTTCACTGGCTCAAAGAGCTTTGGAATGGCTCTTCTATTTCCCTTTCGGGAAACCTGCACCCACAGTCAACTTTAGAAACTCTTCTTTTTGCTTCGGGAAATCGGACTTCGCCCTTTCGCGAATCTGTTGGTCACGCGCTTGTCATTTAGATCCTCGAAACCTGAAATCAGTCAACGCTGACCTGTCCTCTTCTCTTCTGGGTTTTTCCTTATCGTGATTTCGGTAGTCCCGATGTCAAGCAACTTACTCCCGCAATTCTCGAAACCCGATATTCTGAATTTCCGACGTGCTCACAAAGTTGACTTTTCAACGCCCCTTTACTCCATCGAGACTTCAGGCTTCATGATATCGCGAATCCTAATGCAAAGGTTTCGGGACTTCACCCCACGAACCCCTGAAATGGTCAACTAAACTGACTTCTTGTCGAGAGTGCACCACCTGTCCACTCACTGACTCCTCTATGGCCCACACAACCCTTTAGCCTTCGGGACTTCGCATTTCGTGATTTCGCGGTTCTCGTTGCAAGTTTACGGGAATTCAACCTACGAAACCCTGATATAGAAATCCATGTGTAAATCCAACGACCCTTGTGGCTTGGATCTACGATCCTACTCCTCTTGAGCTTAGAACCTTTTGACGCTTTTTTCGTAACTCCCCTACTCCTCCGTGAGATATAATGGCCCACAAGATTTCGTGAATTCTCTTCAGAGAATTTAAACCATCTGTTCTTTCGCTTGTGAACTTCCGCACAACTAACCAAGGTGTTTCTCTCCATAGAACTCGTCCTCCTGGGGTCCCCGTCACTACGCCTTCTTAAAACTTTCAAGGGTACTTGGCCTCGTGCATTCCTTCGACTCCTTCGAAGGTTCAAATTCTTCTGAGCTTTCCATGACTCCGTGTCTTCTAGAAAAACCCGTGCACGCACTCCTTGCGACAGATTTTCAAACACTTTCAAGTGTTGAAATCCTTTGACTCTGCACACACCTGCAGCAACAGTCTTTCAATACTTCACTCAGATTCGAAACTCTGAGACTTTACTCGGCCTGCGCACTCCTTGCACGGCTCCTGTGCCTGAATGCACTTTGGTGTGAATGAGAACAAAAGCTATCTTTCCTGAGCCTCCAGAGATAAACCTCTGAGCACCTTGTCAATGCACTCCTTGCGGATGATTCAACTACACTCCTTACAAGAACCCTTTCTCAGATAGACAAACAATTGAAACTCATTCCTCTTCCCTTTCCTCTCAGATTTCAAACATTCAAAAAGAAATCATTCATACATAGCATAAAAGCAATTGCATGACAGAAAGAGTAAAACATTCATGAGAATAACATTCAAGGATGCATACACAGAGAATATATGGACACCATGAGTATGAATCACATCTTTCTTGTATTAATTCAGAACTTCTGTACATGGAGTCTGCTACACATCTCTCTCTACTTCTCTTCTATGCTCTCCATAATTATGTTACAATATACAATGAGGGTGTCTATATCTCGTTTCCCTTTTGCGCTCTAAAAATGTCTAATCTAACATTCAATTCTATCTACTTGCATTAACTACTATAAATGCCTTCTACCTACTAAAGGACAAGAGCGAATTGCTCAAGGTCCATTTACATTATACAAATGCGCTCCTTCTTAATTATCTCATTTAAGATTGCGCATCAATTTCAAGGTAATTTCAAAATTTGCACTGGCGCTTGTCCAGCTGTCTTTTGCTTCCGCGCTGCTCACTTGAGATGCTCCTGCATCATACTCTCTGGCTTGAAAATTTTCATGGGCTCCTGTCCATGAGCTTGTGCACGGTCTGTCCATGCCTCTGGATCTCCGCTTCATTTTCCTAGTTGGCATCTTCAATTGGATGGCCCTTCCACTTGACCAAATATTCAAAGTATTGCCTTCGCCTGGTCCTCTTGCTCACTCTTTTGTCCAGTATGCGCTCCATCTGTGGCTTATATGAAACTGGCATTTGCTTTGTCCACTGGATCACTGGCTGCTCATTTTCTGTTCTTGTTTCCTCAACTTTATATGGGTACAAATCTTAGATATTGAATATCGGAGAAATTCCGATCCCATCGGGTAATTCAATCTCGTAAGCATTCGCCCCAAATTTCTTTAAGACCTTACATGGTCTGATTTTCTTTATCTTCAACTTATTATAGGTTCCTCTCGGGAACCTTTCCTTTCTCAAATGTGCTAGAATCAAGTCACCAACCTCAAATTGAAATTGTCTTTTGTGTTGATCGAATCTACACTTATATTCCTGGTTCGAATTTTGCAATCGCTCCTTCACCTGGCTGTGAAGTTCCTTCATCGCCTCTACGAAATCTTCTGCACTAGTGCTCCTAGTTGCAATCTGTTCTGAATCCCTCAGCTCAGAAATTCCTCTCGGCTGCATGCCATAGACAATCTAAAACAGACTCTGCCCTGTGCTCCTGTTAACTGAGCCGTTATAAGCAAACTCTGCCTGTGGTAATATGTGGTCCCACTGGCTGTGGTGTTCTGTCACCAATCTTCTCAGCAAGTCTCCCAGACTTATGTTCACCACTTCTGTCTGTCCATCCATCTGAGGATGATAAGCCGAACTAAATGACAAGTTAGTTCCCAATTTCTTCCATAAGGTCCTCCAAAAGTGCATTATGAACTTGGTATCTTGATCTGAAACTATGCTCCTTGGTAAGCCATGAAGTCAAATGACTTCTTTGAAAAACAGATTCGCAATGTGAGTTGCGTCACTGGTCTTCTAACATGGAATGACGTGTGCCATCTTGGAAAATCTATCCACCACTACAAAGATTGAGTCAAATCCTCTTTGTGTTCTTGGCAACCCCAATACAAAATCCATGCTGATTGCATCCCATGGCCTTTCTGGTATGGGCAATGGTTGATAAAATATCGCATTCTGTTTGCTTCCCTTTGAATGATAGCAAATTCTGCATCTGTCCACGAATCTCTTGACATCTGCTCGCATTCCCAGCCAAAAATATGACTCATTCAATTTTGCAAATGTCTTGTCGTGACCAAAGTGCCCTGCCAATCCTCCACTATGTTTCTCTTTCAACATATTCTCCCTCATGGAGCATTTCGAAATACACAGCTGATTACCTTTAAACAGTAATCCTTCCTGGATCATGTACTCTACCCACTGGCTTCTATCCCTGAGAATTGGATTCTTAGCTGCTTCATATGCCTCCTTAAAATCCTGATCATCTGTGTACATGTTCCTGAGATCATCAAAACCCAACGTTTTGACTCTGAACTCCTGCAACAACAAACACTTCCTGCTCAAAGCATCAACAACTTTGTTAGCAGTACCCGAAATATGTTTAACCACAAAAGTGAAATTCTGCATGTACTCGACCCATTTGACATGTCTTTGATTCAACTTTTCCTGTTGAGTCACAAACTGTAGTGCATGATTGTCACTATATAAGACAAACTCCTTTGGGATCAAGTAATGTCTCCATTTCTTCAATGCCTGTATAATAGCATAAAACTCCTTATCGTAAGTGGAGTACTTCACTTTCACTTCTTTCAGCTTCTCGCTGAAGTATGCTATCGGCCTGTCTTCCTGACTCAAGACTGCCCCTATTGCAAATCCACTTGCATCGCATTTCACTTGAAATGTCTTTTGGAAATCCGGTAACACCAAAACTGGTTGTTCCGTAATCTTCCTCTTCAACAAATTAAAACTCTTCTCAGCTTCTTCAGTCCAGTGAAAAGATTTGTGCCTTTTCTTCACTGTGTCCATCATCGGTGCACTAATTCCACTGAAATTCCTGACGAATTTTCTGTAGAAACTAGCCAATCCATGAAAACTTTTCACCTCAAAGGTATTCTTTGGTGATGGCCAATTCTTAATTACCTCCACCTTATCTGGATCCATCCTTAATTTATCTACAGAAATAACAAAGCCCAAATAGATGAGTTCTATCTTCATGAATGAGGATTTCTTCATGTTTATAAGCAACTTCTCTTGCTGTAATCTCTTCATCACAATAGCCAAGTGTTTTAGATGCTCTGCCTTGGTTTTACTGAAAATCAGTATGTCATCCAGATACACAATGACAAATTTCCCGATGAATTCTTTCAGGACTTCATTCATCAACCTCATAAAGGTACTCGACGCATTTGTTAAGCCAAACGACATAACAAGCCTTTCATACAACCCTTCGTTAGTCTTGAAGGTTGTTTTCCATTCATCACCTTCCCTCATACGAATCTGGTGATATCCACTTTTCAAATCAATCTTTGAAAAATACTTTGCCCCACTCAAGCAATCCATCAGATCATCCATCCTTGGTAATGGAAACCTGTACCTGATGGTTATCTTGTTAATCGCCCTTGAGTCAGTACACATCCTCCATCCTCCGTCTTTCTTCGGACTGAGTACTGTTGGAACAACACACGGACTCAAGCTTTCCCTGACCAAACCTTTGTCCAACAACTCCTGGACTTGCCTCTTAACCTATTCATTCTCTTGCGGCGTCAATATGTACGCGGGTTTATTTGGAAAAATGGCTCTTGGTATGAGATCAATATGATGACTCACACTTTTGATCGGTGGCAACAAACGAGGTAGTTCATCCACTACTATGTCAGTGAACTCTTCCAGCAGTTCTTGAATCTCTTCGGGTAAATCATCCACCCTTGTGCTAGTCAAAATAATCTTCGGCTTCTTGACCACAATGAACTGTGGATCCTCCTTCTTCTTAACCTTTGGAAGAAGTTCCTTCCTACTCATGAGAAGTACAGTGTTTCTTACTTCCATTTTCACCTCCTTATCCTTAATTGGAAGCAACATGTGAGTCCTCCCATTCTTCTCTAGGGCGTATGTGTTCATTCTCCCATCATGAATCACATTCCTGTCATATTGCCATGGTCTACCCAGCAATAGATGACAAACATCCATAGGAATGACATCACATAATATCTTATCATTATATCCTCATATCTTGAATTCAACTAAACACTATTTAGTGACAGTTACCTGATGTCCTTTTTGTAGCCACGAAACTCTGTATGGGCTTGGATGATCAATCGTCTCCAGCTCCAGCTTTTCTACCATCTCCATAGAAACAAGATTATTTGTGCTACCACTGTCCACAATGACCTTGCATACCCTGTCCTTGGTCTTGCAAGCAGTCCAGAAAAGTCTGGTCCTTTGGACTGAACTCTCCACCTCCTTCTCTAGTGTCAAAAGGACTTTTTGCATCATCAACGATCTTCCACCTTCAGCGTCTTCTGCCTCAAAATCTTGCCTCTGTGCTTCGGTGATGTGAGCTTCTCCACTCTCCTTCTTTTTGTTTGGACACTCATAAGACTTGTGCCGATTTTTTCCACATGTGAAGCATGTTATTACTCCACCTTTTCCTCTTCCTCTACCTCTAGTACGAGGAAAAGTATTATTATCAGCATAATCTCCTCTTTGCTCAGTATTCTATCCTCTCTGTGAGCTTCCACCTCTCTCAGTTCGAGTCTGAGGTTTCTTCCAGTCCTCCTTGGGCTTCTGATATTTATCCTGGGCAACTGTTTTTCCTCTGGGCTAACTTCTGCCTCGGCCTCTTTGACCCTGCTTTCGGCTCAACTTCTCTTCCGCTTTTAGAGCCATCTGATAAGCATCTTCCACCGTTCGGATGGTTACCATGCTCATCTCATCCTGAATGTCTTGTCTCAGGCCATTCATGTATCTGGAAACCTTTTCATCATCGCTCTCCCGATGACCCGCCCTGATGTTCAGCCTGTAGAATTCTTTAGTGTAATCTTTCACTGTCATCAGCTTCTGTCTCAGGTTCTGCATCCTCCTGAATAGAGTAATTTGATAATCTCTGGGGATGAATTTTGCCTTCATCTTCGCGATCATTCTATCCCAGCTCTTGATCTTTTGCTTGCCTTTGCAGCGTCTATCATCTTGTAGCTCATCCCACCACAATGCTGCATGTCCCTTCAATATTGTGACAACATGCTTGACCTTCTTGTCCTCTTCGACATCTTCATAGTCAAAGTATGTGTCCAGAGCTATAATCCAGTCTAGAAGCTCCTCTGCATCCAGATTTCCCTCATAAACTGGAATATCCATCTTCGCTCTTGCACCCATTATTGCAATAGCTCTGATCAAACGTTCATTTGCTACATATTCAATTGCAACTTCTTCTTCATGTTCATCTTCAATTTCACTTTCAGAATCACTAAGATCCCCAGCACTGACTGCGTGTCTTTGTGCTGTCTCCATGCCTTCGAGTCTAGCTTGTAGATCAAGCATCTCTCTCTCCAAGGCTGGATCAGTCATCTGCCTACCTCTTCTTCGTTGAATTTTCGTATCCTATGGGGGATCGGGTGTTATCCTGTCCCTTCTCCTTGGCAACATGGTGAAATCTCTTTTCTTCTCTGCTACAGAAAGCAAAGAACCTTTCTGTGCTTTGATACCAGAAATGATGACTCTCGCTCCCTCCACTACCCGCAGGTTGGAAGGTCCATGTCAACACAAGATATTTCTCTTTTCACTGGCCCGAAGAGCTTTGGAATGGCTCTTCTATTTCCCTTTCGGGAAACCTGCACCCACAGTCAACTTCAGAAACTCCCCTTTTTGCTTCGAGAAATCAGACTTTGCCCTTTCGCGAATCCGTTGGTCACGTGCTTGTCTTTCAGATCCCCGAAACCCGAAATCAGTCAATGCTGACCCATCCTCTTCTCTTCCAGGGTTTTCCTTATCACGATTTCGGTAGTCGTGGTGTCAAGCAACTTACTCTCGTGATTCCCGAAACCCGATATTCTGAATTTCCGACGTTCTCACAAAGTTGACTTTTCAACGCCCCTTTACTCCATCGAGACTTCAGACTTCGCGATATCATGAATCCTAATGCAAAGGTTTCGAGACTTCACCCCACGAATCCTTGAAATGGTCAACTAAATTGACTTCTTGTCGAGAGTGTGCCACCTGTCCACTCACTGACTCCTCTGTGGCCCACACAACCCTTTAGCCTTCAGGACTTCGAATTTTGTGATTTTGCGGTTCCCGTTGCAAGTTTACGGGACTTCAACCTACGAAACCTCGATATAGAAATCCACGTGTAAATCCAACGATCCTTGTGGCTTGGATCTACGGTCCTACTCCTCCTGAGCTTAGAACCTTTCGACGCTTTCATCATAACTCCCTTGCTCCTCCATGAGATCTAATGGCCCACGGGATTTCGTGAATTCTCTTCAGAGAATTCAGACCGTCCGTTCTTTCGCTTGTGAACTTTCGCTCAACTAACCACTGTGTTTCTCTCCGCAGAACTTGTCCTCCTGTGGTCCCCGTCACTAAGCCTTCTTAAAACTTTCAAGGGTACTTGGCCTCGTGCCTTCCTTCGACTCCTTCGAAGGTTCAAATTCTTCTGAGCTTTCCATGACTCTGTGTCTTCTATAAAAACCCGTGCACGCACTCCTTGCGACAGATTTTCAAACACTTTCAAGTGTTGAAATCCTTTGACTCTATGCACACCTGCAGTAGTAGTCTTTCAATACTTCACTCAGATTCGAAACTCTGAGACTTTACTCGGCCTGCAAACTCCTTGCACGGCTCCTGTGCCTGACTGCACTTCGGTGTGAATGAGAACAAAAGCTATCTCTCCTGAGCCTCCAGAGATAAACCTCTGAGAACATTGTCAATGCACTCCTTGCGGACGATTCAACTGTACTCCTTGAAGGAACCCTTGCTCAGATAGAGAAACAATTGAAACTCATTCCTCTTCCCTTTGCTCTCAGATTTCAAACATTCAACAAGAAATCATTCATACATAGCATAAAAGCAATTGCATGACAGAAAGAGTAAAACATTCATGAGAATAACATTCAAGGATGCATACACAGAGAATATATGGACACCATGAGTCTGAATCACATCTTTCTTGTATTAATTCAGAACTTCTATACATGGAGTCTTCTACACAACTCTCTCTGCTTCTCTTCTATGCTCTCCAGAATTATGTTACAATATACAATGAGGGTGTCTATATCCCGTTTCCCTTTTGCGCTCTAAAACTGTCTAATCTAACATTCAATTCTATCTACTTGCATTAACTACTATAAATGCCTTCTACCTACTAAAGGACGAGAGAGAATTTCTCAAGGTCCGTTTACATTATACAAATGCGCTCCTTCTTAATTATCTCATTTAAGATTGCACATCAATTTCAAGGTAATTTCAAAATTTGCGCTGGCGCTTGTCTAGCTGTCTTTTGCTTCTGCGCTGCTCGCTTGAGATGCTCTTGCATCATAATTGGATTATGTGAAAGAATGATGCCCACTATCGATGTATATACATTTAACCCAATGCATATGATGGGTATTTATTTTTATCTATTTTTATTTTCTATTACACAATAGAAAATTTGAAGGGACCTATCAATCATACCTAAGAAATCTTATTCTCTATTCTTAGCTATAGTTACAGTTGGATGGTTATTTCATTTGAATGGATTAGTTGGGTGGTTATTACATTTGAATGGAATGGATTTGATGACATTTTTTGTTATCAATATTTTTATAAATTGTAGTTTTTATCAATACCATCAAGTACCCATGTCCACCTCAACAATTTTCTTTATATAAACAACAATATCCTTAAATTGAATTGCAATTTAATAAACCAATGAGTCACTGACCCTATGTATAAATTTACCTTCCATTTTCTTTGACAATTTTTTTTTACCACATATAAATCACTTAACATAATAATAGTTTACTTCACACTTAACATAATAATAGTTTACTTTACACTTGATATTTACAAAGGACTAAAGTAAAGAATTATAAGGGAACATTGTTGGGAATTTCTATAAATGTGAGCCCACCACCCGAGTTTTAGTAGAGTATCAAAAGTGCCTAGGTAAAAGAGTGTGTAGGGAAGTTGTGCAGAGCCACACATGTTTCCCAAGATTTAATCTTCGTTCCTAGTCATAATACTTTGGTCCATATCAAGTATATTGAAGAAAAACTATTGGAAGGTTGTTTAGATGCAACTCATTTGTCTAGTTGGAAATGGGACTTTGCACCAAGAAATTAATAGACTTTCAATTTCAATAGTAAGAACAAAATAAATGAATATTTTGATATTGGCATCCTCAAATTTTTGAAATTGTTCACATATGCTACAAAGATAATGATGATACCAAGCAAGCCTTTGGTGTTGCAAAATAATATATTGATGTGGGAAGTTGGAAACCAAGCTCTTTCTATTCCCCACCATGATCATGTGCTTCACTTAGGGTTCCTTGGTAATGTTGTGAGGGGATGATGAATTTATAAAGTCTTTGGGAGCTAATCTTCTCATCAAATCTCCCATCTCTCATATGACACCCACATTAAATCTCCCATCTCTCCTATGACACCCACATTGTTTATTATTATTATTATACTCATGTCAATCAATCATTTCCCTTTATTTGGTGGCCAAGGTGAGTTGGGCTAGGCTAGGTTAGGCTACTTGAACAGGGTCATCCATGATATCTACAAAATAGTACTACCGAGATTAGTAAATGTTTCTCTTCTGATTCCTTTTCATATACCCAATGCATAACACTTGTAAAAACCCAACGCATATATGTGTAGGTGCGTTTCATTTAAGAAAATTTCTTTGATGGATAACTTATCTTTCAACACCTCTTTGGATAATAATGGTAGGGACTTGGCTTGTTTAAAGAAAAATTTGAAAACTTACATCAACATGACAAACTTGTAATTTTTCTTAGAAGTTGTTGCTAACTACTCTTTGGATATTGGATGTTTGAAATAGCTTAAATATGTTTTTCTATTTTATATATCTATATTATATTAAATTTATTTTATAATAATAATAATCTATTTTTAAGGTCACGGCCAAGCCAGATACCAAAAGTGTATGAGACCCCCTCCACCCAACGATTTTGACTGGTAAAGTCTACGGAGTCATACATACCCTACCCCCCTTTGGATTTGAACTTGTGACCTCTTATGAGGAAACACATGTTCTTAACCATTAGGCCCACTCAAACTGTATATAATATTGATTCTATTATTTTATTGTTTATTTAATACATGATAATATTACCATGTACTGGGTTGTAGAATGCATCTTGGTGCAACGATATACCAGTACATTTAAATTTAGTTTTTACAATAGTAATAGTAATAGAGTTAGGAATTAAGTATTGAAGTGGTACAAATCAAGCGATTAGAATCTCCATTTATGTTTTTATATACGTATTCAAAATATATTTAGGATGTCTAAGTTAGGCCACATTCCCCCTTTTTTTATTTTTCTGATATAGATTCATGTTATTGTAAACAAAACATTTTCATCCCAGGGTAAAAGACAACAATTACTACATGCTTATTAGTCCCTGCCGTAAGCATAGAGGGACTATAGCGATCAATAATTCGTTGACCTCACATTAGTTTGTCCTTTGACCACAAATATTTGCATAATATCTATTGTTGGAGCTAGGAGACTAAAAATATTGAATTTTATATAATAAAAAGTACCATATATGCAGTGATCTGATTGGATAATAGATTGGAGGTCTTATTGTCGGATTCACTATTCCCAATGTTTTATATGTTAGCATATCCAAAAAATTTCATCATCTACAGTCTTTTTGAATCATATATTTTTCTTATGCATTTCTTGAAGGTGGATTAATGCTTACATTAGTTTGAATGTTTTTATTAGTATTTTTCTGCTAGCATTGTCTTAGATCATATATGGTGCTTTTTTATTTGTACTAATCATATTGAAATGTTTAGATATCCAAGCTTTATAGTGATCGAAAATTCCAAAGTTTATAACGTCCTTGCCGCATGTATTTGTATTGAAATGTATTGACACTTTTTTTGAGGTGTTTGAATAGGCCTGACAGATTAAATGTTTACATCACGCAAGGTCCTCCAATAGGCCTGATAACTTAAATGTTTGCATACCGAGAGGTCCTTAGACAACCTGACAACCTTAAATGTTTATCTAAATACACTTCTCAAAGTACATTTTTCCTTGAAATTTTCCATACAATGTTGCAGTGATTTTGCACAATATTGTTTTCCACCGCCAGTTGAATAGGCATTGTATCTTTCATCCTTCTTCTAGCCTTGCAATGCAATTTCGCCACTGTTGAAGCTACATGAATTGTTTAATGGTTCGGTGAGTGCTTATTCTTCGTTGGTTCATCGATTTCTGCTTGTTGTTGTTGTTTGGTTCACAATTCGACCTGCGATTCTTCCTTTCATCGTTTCGAAGTAAGTTTCCATGCCATAGTTTCATTTTTTATTCCTTGTTTGTTGTTCAGTGTTTGCATTTTATAAGTAAGAATGTTTTCTTATTTCTATTGGCATGTTCATCGTATGTTTCTGATTCCTTCTGTGCTTTGGCTATAGTTTCATAATCATTGGAGATGCATATGTTGTTTACTAGTTCAGTGCTTGTTGCTTGCTCGCTGGTTCGTCGATTGCTAGTTGTTTTTGTTTGGCTCAAGTTTACGCTTTAGGGTCTTGGGGGTGTAGTTGGGCCTGTTTGTGCTTTCTCGCTGGTTTGGTGCTTGCTTTTTTCTTTTGTTTGATTCGGCTTTACATGTTTGGGGTCCTGTGTCGGTAGTTGGAGCTATTTTTGTTTTTTGTATTATTATTGTTTTTTGGGCGCTTTACGGTGTTCAACCCTAGCACCCACGAGTCAACATGCAGTTGTGTTATTTTCCTTATCTAGAAAGGTTGATATCTGTTCTACTGTAATATTTTACCAGTGCTTCAGTGTTGACATGAAAGAAAATAGTTGCATGAAAAATAGTTCGAGAAGTACATGTGAGACTGCAATATCCGTTGTTTTTTTGTTAAAATAAAACATATGCAGGCTGCATTTATAAACCATGTATGGTGAAATGTGCCCATATGAAAATACATGTTCTTTATCCTCTACACAGACTAGTGTTCCCATGATACAATTTGTCTTGTACTTGAGATATGATATGTACAACAAAGATTCTGCAAAATTATATTTCCATGTCTGGAAGCATATCTGGGTAGTTTGCCACGGAAAACCAAAATCTTGTATCATGGGCACAACAGTCTATGTAGAGGATAAAGAACATGTATTTTCATCGGTGGAATCATATCTGGATACTTTTCCATGGAAAAACATAAGTCGTTTAGCTATGGCCACGCAATTTTGTAATATTTTGTGGCTTGTAATATATTTTTGGCAGGGAAAAAATTTACATATTTATAGCTATGGATGGAGAAGTGAAAAGGTTAATGTTTCTCCCTATATTTTAGAATACTCATTGAGTCTTTTTTACTGTATGTACATATTAATTGTTCTCCAATGCATACCAACTTCCATTCATGTTCATTGTATTTTGTGCATTCCCACATTCAAACAAACAAAATAGCTGGAGAAAACGAAAGTCTTGATTGCATCGGTTGAAGATGAGATAGAAAGGTGCATGCTTGTACTGTTATTTCATATTGAGTTGTTTTGTATTTCATTTATTGTCTGTATATGTTTTCACCTAGTTTATTGTATGTAGATGTTGCGTACCTTCCTACATAATAACTTATCTTCATTACATGTCTTCCTGCATACTAACCTACTTCATGTCCATTGTATTTTCACTGCATTGCTACATTTAAAAAAATAAAATGGCTGGAGAGGACGATGGATTCTTTGGCGGGATTGTAGATGAGGAATTATAGAAGTGGATACATGTACTCTTATTTCATATCCCAATGTTCATTTTTTCATTTACTGTCTGTATATTTGTTATGCTTGTTCTGCTGCTTTGCACCATTATTTTTTATTTTTTTGTATTTGTTCTTTTCTTCCTTCAAATATAATATCTTTTTGTGTATTCTCATGTGAATCGTATTCTGTTTGCTATTACATTGGAATAAATATAATTGTTTCTCTTTATTTTACATGTCTGTCTTCATACTAACTTTCCTTGATGTCCATTGCATATTCAATATTGCTACCTTGGAAGAAACAGGTTGGTTGGAAAGGAAGATGAATTGTTCTGTGCAACAACAGAAGGTTCTGTGGTACAGAATTCGAAAAGGTATACCAATTGTGCTGGTAAATTAAATATAAAAACTGGGTGGGGGCATATAATATTAGACTAGAAAATGATGGCTTGGAAACAATGGGCCTTTCTGCCCTCCCTATTTCTATTTTTTTCATTTTCTATTATCCCTTTTTTTTTCTAATTGATCTTCTTAGTGGTCTTTCCGAAAATTCCTTGGTGTGCTGGTTGACGGACTAACGGTTTCACATGTATGGTCACACTTCTACCTTATTCCATACTTACCCACTTTGTCGATTGCGGGTGTTGGGATGGTGGGTTCAAGATATCTCCCCTGGCTTCCGGGGGTTCACGATATATAGATTGGTCATGGTGCCCCACCCTCACACCTTGTTTACTGTTACACATTTTTCCAGTCAAAAAAGTCAGATGCATACAATTTTACACTTGTTTAGTCCTTTTGATGGACATTATACAATGCATATGCTTGTTTAGTCCTGATGTTCATCTGCACATGCTTGCATCAGAAAAAGTTGGACTAGTGACATGGCCATGAGAAATCAATCATCCCAGACATTAGCAGACCGATAAGGCCAAAGGTAAAGATGCATACGCTCTACTCTTAGTATGTTTACCAAACAAACATCCTCAACTATTTATTCATCTATGGCATGGTGAATATGTTGATGTCATGTGAAATACATAGTTTGCAGTTCACAAGAAGTATCAACAAGTACAAGAGAGACGTCGAACATAGTGCAAGTTCCGTAGACTAAGAGGTGTGGCTGAAAAACTTTGGCTCCATAGTTCATTGAAGCTATGCATGTACTTGTAGATCTATGCCAGTGAAAGAAGAATACAAAAAAAAAAAATGTACACTACCATTCACTTTAGTTTTCCTGTTAAAAAATTGTCACCAGGTCTAGAGTTGTAACACCCAAAGTACTATCAATAGAGGGCTTGAAAAGTCATCGAATTGGACAAGTGTTCATCGGGGACATAATGGTTGTCTATAGCACCTACTTGGACAAGGAAAACAAAACTAGATCCATTATGCGTGCTGACATGACAGACAAGGAGGCCATGATGACAGTGACACTGACTATTCCTACACAACTTGTCCAGAAACATGCAGAAAAGATATTGTCGGGCAATGGGATATCCATTACAAATTTTAATATATTTCCCAAAATAGTCTATGACTGTGGTGATTGTGATCAGATTATTTCACTCAACGAAACAAGTATTGTGGAAAAATATCCCATTGTTTGTTCATAATATCGTTTCATCCTAGACATGACTATCAACCAACTTGCACAGAGCAGTGATATTTACCCAATCTGAACCATTGGCACAACTGTCACACTAGCGAGAAAACTTGGCTCGCAACACATTCTCCATATAAAGAATGGAGAGTTGGACAACGACAAGGCAATGGTACTTCTTTCCATGTCCAGTTTTTTCCTTTACTTTTGCATGTGCATGTATCTCGGGTAAGTTACATAAATATTGCATTGTTCCATGTTGCAGCTGCAATTGTTCGATACCTATTCAAATTTGTTTTCGTCAATGTAACATAAATTTCATAAAGGGCAATTTCCACTTATGCTCTTCAAAAATATAACAAAGAAAAGGGATGCTAGAGAAAGGATCTTTCGCACAACCCAGGCAACGTTTGTAACAGAGTTGTGAGTAGATATAGTACATGATGAGAAGAAACTAGCTAGCTCTACAATTGTTGCGCGTATACATTCAAAAAATCATCCTCACTTTGCTTATACAAATATCCTTC